>CABFWO010001357.1:84179-175003 GCA_902155825.1 Timema genevievae
CCCCCCCATCCCCACAACCTGTGTTAAGTAACTTTTCTCACCAAGAATGAATGTCACTATTTCATAGGGAAGTTTTGTGATACTAAAGGAGGGATTTAGGTTTAATACTTCTTAAAATTCTTTTTAAATCCTGATTATAAATTATTTCAGAGAGTATTGTTATTTATACAGATATCAAGACGTCAGGAGCTCAAATTCCTCAGGTTCATGAGGAAAAACCTCTTCTACATTATTTATGTTATGGATGTCAGGTTTGCGATCTGAGGAAGATCCAGATGGCACTACTATGTGCTGACTAGAATGGTCCTTTTCTGTAGTGGCGCTACATGATAATGTTAAAGTGCCCACATCTGATGCTTGATGCTGGGGGAAGACATCTTTCTTAATATTGTGCACTTTTTATGATAGTCATATTATCATCATATAGAGAACTAACTAAACAATTATAGGCATACAACTTTTCTAAATTATATTTTGGATTTATCTAAAATAATTTTACTTTAGTTAACTTATCAATGCCTATACTCATGTTTCATTCCAACATCGATCCTGGCTTCACTCTTGAAAAATACTAGATGGCCAATGAACCGGAGATCGGGGTTCGAATACCTGTCGGGTGTACTTAGAGTGGCTTTTCCTAAATGGTTTTATATTCTCTCTTCACGTTAATGAGTGTAGCTTACCTCTAAAACGCTATTTTCTTCATTTCTACTCCATTAGATAAATTCTTGTGAGGATAACTGAGAACTTTGTTATGTGACAAGATCTACCATCTGGTGGCAGAAGATGGCACTCACTGACTTTTCTTTTAATTTTCTGTTCTGAATATCTCTAGTGATTACTTATTTTTAAATGAGAGGTTTAATTTTTAATTATTTTAACTATGCGTTTTAGTTCAAAGCCCATTTATTTCCTCATTTCGGTATTAAATGTTTCTAAATTACTTTTGACTAACTTCCGGTTTTGGCGTGGGTTCCTTTTGTTGATTCGGTTACACTTCCGCGTCATTTTTGCGTCTTTCTTTGATGGAACTCTTTCAGGTCAGATGTGATTGCATGTTTTTCCTATCTTTGTTTTATACTTTCTTTAAAAGTTGTAGTCCATCACTAATCATATAATTATTAGAGCCTTGTGTCAGAATATCTTTTTGTGTTTCTTCTTTAAATTTTAACTTTATTTTCTTTATGTAAATTATACTACCTTTGTGAAATGCCGTGCATGAGGAAGATGTGGTTTTTGGACCTCATGGTGCCATAGGCCCTCAATTTGGTATTCTTCTCCTTTGTAATTTTTAAAAAATCTTATCCTTTTGCTCAATTGTTTCTTTTTTCTTGAAGAGGAAGTGACCCTTTTTGTCCATTGGCGTTATTTATGGAATTTAAGTTAATAATGTATTTATGGAATTTGAGTTAATAATGTATTTATGGAATTTGAGTTAATAATGTAATTTGATTCTCGTTTAAATTATTTTAATTTTCATCAAAGGAAAACCTGATTACTCAGGTTATTTTTTAATTTTTATTGTGTTATTTGAAATGTTTGTATTGTTTGGTCACCACATTAAATTTACATTTAAAATGGTTTGTGTTACATGTAGAGTAGCATTCCCCTTTCGTTTTGAAGTCTTGGGTTTTAATTATTAGGTACTCTTAATTTATTTAATTAAATTCACTCAGTCGCTTTGGTGGGGGGGTCAGGGAGGGGGAAGTAATAAACTAATATTCTGTTTGGCAATATAATGTTTAACCCCTTGACATACTTTGACAAGCAGGGCTTGTCATAACATAGTACACCACACAGATACTTTGATGAGTAGGGCTTGCAAATTGTGTTCTTGCTTGTACATCATAGATGGCAGGAGCTGTATAAATAAAACTTGGCAGTTTTGTTCCTTATATTTCAAACAAATGTTTCGTTTATTTTTGTGTATTTTTTTTAGTTTAGTTACATTACACCTCAGACCACCACTCCACCACTTCATCCGAAATATCCAACTGCTTCTGAACTTCTCTCTCCTCATTGGCTTATACCATCAGGTCATCCACAAACACTATTGATTTTATACTTCCCTCCTTATTAACATAATATCATTAATTATGTTGGGAAGAAGGTACAGGAAAGGTGGATAGAAACATATAAAAGGGGACGAACACAATATGGCTTTTAAAATGAAAAGAAGAGCACAGTTCACACTTTACATTGCTGCCATTGGACAAAAAGGTAATGGTTACTTCTTAAAGAAAATCGATTGTCACTGCCCAATCTCCCGACCTAGGTTTCATTCTATCAGAACTCATAAGGGAGGCGTGTGAAATGTGCAACGCAACTTCCTTAAAGAAAAAACAAAAAAAACACAAAAGGGAGAAAATGGAAAATTGTAAAGAATGATAGGACACATAGATAGGAACATGTAAAAGGTAAAACATAAAGGAAAACACAGGAAAAGAACATTGGATGTGGCTATATAATATATCTTCATATCATTAATTAATAATAATAATAGACATTGAAAGGAGGATACACACTTATCAGAAAAAGGTAGGCCACAAAGTTCACAGCTCAAATCATATCATCAAAAACTTTCCAGTCTGTGGCTAGGTTCGTTTGGAAAATGCCCCCATCGTCCTCTTTCCTTCTCGTCTAATTGCTTACATTCCTCCATAGACAAAATTTAGAAATAACCCCTATAAGCATAAATAATAATAAAATATTAGACTGTCTAATTATAATGTCTCCCTTAAATTAAACTGCTCTAGGTTAATTTTTTTTTATCAGGGGTGATAGAGAAGACTATGAGGGGGAAATGGCGAGGGAAAGGGAGAACGCTATTTACAATCATCCCTCTTAAAATTCAAGCAGTACAATTCTTCCCCACCAAGATAGCACGGGACATTGTCGCTTTGATTCTTAATTCTGCCTCTAAATGGTCATTTACACAATCTTCGGGTGGTTTTGTTCTCAGGTAAGTTTGGACCCTGTACACCAACCTGGCTCCCGCTCGGTGCAGCTGCTCTGTTGGCTGGATGACAAACACCTCCCCTGTGTACCCCCTATCTCGGTGTCTGTCCCCGAGGACTACCCCCGTTCCCCACCCAGCTGTCACATGGCCTCCCATGAGTACGGCAGCACCCAGTTCCTCTCTGCAGTACAGACGGCCCTGATGGCTCGGGTACGCAAGCTTCCGTGCAGGTTCTCTGTGTCACAGCTGCTCGACACCTGGGAAATGAGCGTTAGGCAGGCGTCCGCACCTGCACACATGCCTCTCTCGGCCGCCACTGTGCTCATGGGGCTCTAGAGAAACTCCAGTTGCTAAGGAAATACAACAAACATTAGAGGTGTGCGAAGCTCCAAAACTTTGATATGTCTTTGAAAAAACATCTAGCTTCTGCAGTAAAAATATTGTCCAAGTGAGTTTAGGGTTGTTATCATCATTATCACCTGTTTCCAGCCTGTGGCTGGCTCAGTTTAGTAAAATGTCTCCATCTTCCTATATCCTTCCACCATTATTCCTCCTTTAATCTCTTCCATTCTTATCCTTTCACTTGTACACTTTCGGCTATCTGCGCCTCCCTTAGTCTGTTTCCTACGTACTTCATATCCATCACTCTCTTTGGCATCCTCTTCTCTCCATTATTATGTGCGCTGTCACACGACTTCGATTCATCTTATAGAATAGTCCATATATTTGATTTGAGTTGGCTTTTAATTGGACTTTGTAAACTTCTCCAAGACATTGTAAAAATGGCTGCATTCTTCCAAGAACAAGACAAGTTTTTTTTTGTCAATTCAAGAGTTAAAAAAATTAAGTAATCTCTTGAGTTATATTTCCAATCTAAGAAGGTGGTTCCCATCCTTATTTTGGTCAAGGGACACTGTGGATGTATCATGATAATCTAGTGAGCCCTGGTCATTTCTCCTTTCTTCCCCTCCTTCGTGTTTAAGTGCCTAATGATTATTAAATATATAAAAAGAATGTAAAATGTAAGTACAGTAGGTTTGGAAACTCGACCTAATGTGGACTGAGATGGTGTCGAGCTATTGAAATGTCGAGTTTTACGAATGAACATGCATAAGATGCATGTTTACTAAACAAGGATGAATCACAGTACAGTATCTATTATTATAGACAAATTTTACTGTACTGTAGTATTGTACTATACAATAACAGTAATGTACTTACAGTACATTATATTACGTGTTAATATAATGGTTTATATATATATATATATATATACACACACGTGTAAAACAGAAATGCAGTAGAGAACTGTACATATAATATTGTATTGATTCGAATAACATGTTACTGAATTGGAAAACTAACAAACACAGCACGACTGTTCCACTCGAGTTACACAAAAACACTGAGAGGTTGGATTGTGATGACTGGTGTCAATAACTCTGCGTGTACGCGTGTCAAGTTACACGGAATGTTGAGTTGTCGAGTTTCCGAGACTCTACTGTAACAGGTAAAGGAGTTGGATTAGTCTCCTCTAACTATACCCAATAACTTACATATTAATGTTGAATTTTTCAACAATCTACCAGAATTTTTTGTTTCAAATAAAATTAGAACGTGTGAATTCACAATGTGTTTACTTGTATACACATCACTCTTTTTCTGACTAAAATTTTTGTGATATAAGTGAGAACTTATGAGGGATAATATTTGTTAGTGGACATGGCGCGTTATATAATGAATGTGTATTGACAAATGACACACTGTAAGTGATGGTGCTACTCTAATAATTTATTATGTACATATAATGCGATATCTTTACAGCAGATGACCTGACGAATATGCTAAGTCACAGCAGGCCTCTTTTCCCTCATTCGATCACATTGTGTATGGTAAACAATAGAGATAATTATAGACGAATTTACCATCATTACAGTCATATTTATGTTTGTATCAGAAATTCACGGGCGATTCTTTCCCCTGTAATTTCACAATTAGAAATAAGGGTGTGGGATGGATGCAAATAAATGAAATTTGAGGCTAATTTTTGAGCCTCTTGAACAATGTTTTAGCACATTAAGTTTTTTTACTCAACTAAAATATATCATCATGCGGTTCTGATCATAATTTATTTCTAGTGACTTTATTTTTGTTGAAGTGGTTTTATCACGTGTGTGTATGTATGTATGTATGTATGTATGTACAAACATGTATTACTTGCACATAAAGAGGTAGGAAGAGTGAGCGAATTACTGGATGATCTGATGTACTGCACGCATCTTATTGAAGCAATAACTCTGAAAGCAGACGTGTAAAACTAGTTTGGCCATGAGGGCCATATTTAAAACTGGAAATACTCAAGGAGGCCATGTTTAAATAATTTAGTATTGTCATTTTCGTATTCAAAATGAATTATAACTTAGATTTGGAAGAATATACAGGAAAGGTGGGTAGAATCGTACAAAAGGAACAAACACAATAATGGCTTTTACAATGAAAAGAACACAGTTCACACTTTACACTGCTATTACTGGACAAAGAGGTAAATGGCTGCATAAAATTAATCATTATCGTCCAATCCCCCAACCTAGGTTTCATTCTATCGAAAATCATCAGGAGGGAGTGGGAAAGGCGCACAGCAACTTCCCTTAAAAAAAAAAGAGAGAGAGAGAAAATTTGTAAAGAATAATACGACACTTAGATAGGAACATGTAAAAGGAACAAACAACAAAAAGAACAAACACAGGGAATGGACATTGAATGCTAATATATATATATATATATATATATATATATATATATATAAAACATAACAAAGAGAAAAGAGTAGGCCTCTGAATGAAACAATGAGACATCCTATTTTTATATTTTAACCAGGAATTTGGAACCTTTTATTTGCAACATTGTTGTGAAGTTGATCTTTAAATCTTGTGCTGAATTCACTTTAATAATTATTGTTGACAAATCTGTGTCTGAAAGCTGTAAAACTTTCGGTTCCTTTTCATTTGAGACAACTTTTTTATACATATGTGTCGCCAAACATTGCACATACTGGTTGCGCTAATTTAACAACTTTTGGGAATTGGTCCCTGCTGAAGAAAGAGTATAAATTTGGTCAACCGACCTGACCAAGCTCACATGTCAAGATTTCCCTAAATTATGCCGAATACCACAACATTTTTATATTTCTACATTGTCCAAAAAATATGACCTATGGTAGATATTGAATATATCACCCTGAAAATCAGGCCTAGTATAGTTAATATTACTTTTATTTTCATTGTTAACCATGTTAATAGGTTGTAATTATGTTAATATGATAATTGTAATTTTGTAAACAAGTAGCATTACTGAAGAGATAGACAGATTCGTAAAACAAGCTCTAACCAGTTTTTCATAAATATATAAAAAATATATTCAACCTTTATTTTATTAAAGACAAAATTTAGTTCTTAAATTAGCAGGAGAGAATATATTTAATTATTTAATATATGAATTAATTGGACTGAGTGTAAATATGAGTATGTAATTCACATATGACCATTTGTAGTAATTGACTGTTATTTTTGTGTAAAATAATGTATTAAATAGCTTTACAAGAAATTGATTGTTTGAACCGTGTTTCTCTGAGTTTTTTTAAAAATGTTTTTGTTATAATCAGTCATCATCCTCAATTGTTTCCAGCCTTTGGCCGGGTCAGTTTAGTAAAATGCTTCCATCTTCCTCCTTTAATTGCTTATATTCTTCTCTCACTTGCACACTTTATTATATCTGCTCCTCCCATCTTTTTCTTGGCTTCCTTTTTGGTATTTTTCTTAAATACTTTATCTCCATCATCCTCTTTGGCATCCTCTCCTTCTTCATCCTCATTACATGACCATACCATCTCATTTATTTTAAATTAGTTGAAAAATTACACTTAGATATGGCAATCGAACCTCAGACATTTTGCCTAGTGCTCCAATGTTAACATAAATTTTGATTATCCTTCAATATTGTCATTCCAACAAAAAACCTACATATAGAGCCTTTGATAAATAATATTAACAGACTAGTACTTGAAATTAAATCTTCAGTGGATATTATATTAAAATACAATAAAGATAAAAGACAATTTGTAATAAATAAAATGATGGAATAGTAGGAAAATAATGGAGTGCAAATAAAAGTAAAAATATTATGTTATTTACCACCCCGGCTTATTTTATTAGGATAATAAGTGAATCCATCATGAACACAAACCCAGACCATGAAAGTTGTTAACTTTCTTCATAACTATAACCTGGATTCTAGTATATTTCTCTTATTTTGGGTATTCATCCCAATTAAATTACGATCTCTTTGATTCTGGCAGGAGTAACACCTATTGTTAGAACTTTCTAGAACATTTAAAAAATATAGTTGTCTTCCGGTTAAGATGCCTTAAAAGTTGGGCAGGAATTTTCATTTGTGATTTTTTTCTTTAAGTTGTAAAGTCATAAGTGGTAATAAGGTGATAAACACAACTCCAACTAAATTATGAAGAATCAGTGATGATCTAAGTGNCCCCCAAATATTTAGTTTGTTATCTTCAGTAATTGATACAAAAATATCATTAGATCTAGTAACTCTTGAAAAGGCTACATAGAGCTGTCCAAGAGTAAATACAGCATTTGGCAAGTACAATCCAGCTCTTTGAAGCATTTGTCCCTGAGACTTATTGATAGTCATTGCAAAGTCAACTTCCTTTTAACTTAAATTTTAAACAAACAATGTGTTTTAACGTAAACTGAGTATGCTATGTCAGAAGTTGGTGAAAAAAAAATTCTATCCACTGATACCTTATTCATCGCTGTTTAAAAAAAGTGAGGATTTTTCTTGTTTGTTCAAAGGCTAACTAATAGCCATTTTCCTACCATTTGGTGAGCTTGTTAAATCATTTTTATAGTTTCATCCCACGTTTGTTTAACCTTTGGGATAAAAAAAAAAATTTAATTTTAATTTTACTAAACAAGTTCAATAAACTATTTCCTATCTCTATGAAAGGTATTGAATTCTTTAAATTTAAAATTTGTATTACATTAAAATATTTATATAATTTCTCTTATCTTACATTGATTACTTTATTTTTATTAAATGGTTGTTTCAATCCCTATTAGAAATAATAAAACATTCATACATTTATTTTATACACTACTGAAATATAAAAGGTTTAATTTTTTTAATCTAAAGGAAATATATCCTTAAGAGTCCACACTGTCCAGCACTGATTGTCACAACGCTGTTATGGTAAGTAAAGGTATCCTGGTTACACTATGCTTAGTTGTGTAATTATCATGTCCCCAAGTACCGATCCTAGCGATTATCCCCCCCCCAGAAATATCCCCGACAGTATTAGTCTCTTCGTGTGTGTTGTGACGAGACACCAGAGGTATCTACATTGTATTGAGATTAATTATATTATGTATATTTTATTACAATACTAACACATATTTACACACATTTCAATATTCCTATGCTATTATAGCATCTTCCTCAGGAAGTAATTTATTTGTGCTTTATTATTTTCCTACTATTGTTTCATTTTATTTACTACAAATTGTTTTTGCTCAATGGTCTTTATTTCATTCATAATAAAGATAAAGAAAAATATGTATATATATAGTCAATAGTCTTTTTTCAACAATAATATAAAATTGTTAACTTCTGAATATATTTTCCATTTCAATCCTTCTGATATATATAAAAAGTTTCTCAGAAGGATTGAAATGGAAAATATATTCAGAAGTTAACAATTTTATATTATTGTGTGTGTGTGTGTGTATATATATATAAAGTTTCTCAGATTGAAATGGAAAATATATTCAGAAGTTAACAATTTTATATTATTGTTGAAAAAAGACTATTGAAACCTGCTCCGGTGGCCGAATGCTATAAGGCTTCATTATTGTGTTAGACTAGACCGCCGTTGACAGGGAGGTCAGGGCTTGACACCCTGTCGGGTGTACTGGGAATGGGTTTTCTAAAATTGTTTTCCACTCTCCCTCCATGCAAATGTGGATTCACTTTAAATTCTACATTCCTCATCCCTAACTCATTAGCGTTATTAGTACATAATGAGTAGGCCTATAGCCTAGTAAGAAATGCGACTATAAAAAACCTTATGTTAATTTGAAGTTCATTGTTGGAGGTCTCTTTGTATGAAAAATTTTCCCAACAATCAAAGTAGTTTATTATTATAATGTAATGTAACAAAACTTGAGAATCTCTCATTTATAGAAAAGTATATACTTTAGGATTTAAATAAGCTGCTTTAGATAGCTCACAAAATATATGTTTTTATTAAGTTTAATCAAACGTTTGAAATGAGGCAGGATAATCCTGGTCATTGTAGATAAGTTGGACTGTACTCATCAAACTTCTTGTTCATGGAAAACAAGTCCAGGCAATACTTCCCTCTGATAGCTAAACATATCTTGAATTTTCACAAACAAATATATGTTTATTACTCGAGGATTAGGCCTCCTTTTAAAATCACTTCATTGAGCTAATACTTTAGTTTACAATCATTACTGTTTCCAGTCTGTGACCTGGTTTAGTTTTTTATACAAGTCATATATTTCCCACTACTGGCTTGCTAGGCCTGGTGTTGCTTCATATCTCTTATAATCTAACTTAAGATTAGGACAGGCACGGTGTCGGACTAAGCTAATACTCAACTTTACCATAAATTATGGTCAGTGCCTAATGTATGTATTTGGGGCCCCCCATAAACCTACAGTAGCCCCATGGCTTCTTTGGTGCTGACTGACAGCTCACAGCTGACGGCTTTGAAAAGCTACCAGACCAAATAATGTATCCCTACGCCGAACCATATGATCTGCAAAAAAACATGTGTTTAGCAGCTATCACTTCTGACAATCAAAATTTAGGTATATACCTAAATGTTGACTGTCAGAAGTCAGCTGTGAACTGTCAGTCAGCACCAAAAAGCCATGGGGATACTGTATGTATCAATGTGTCCGACTACCTGCTCAGATTATATGCATGTATTCTAGGGATCGGCAACCTTTTTGGGGCTCCGGTCAACTTTTACATTTATCTTTGGTTTCCCCCTCTACTTTTAATTTTTTTTCTCTACATCTTGTATTTATTTCTTAAATTCAAGATTTCCTCCAATACTTATGTCCCTGCCTTTAAAGAAAATAAACAAACTACACTCTATTTACCCTGAAAGGTAGCAGTCTTACCTTGATGGATTACACTAGTCTACAATAGAAAATTAAAATTATTGTTTTCTTTCTTGCGGGGAATTGCGATTATGATCCCTCGTAATCGCCCCCCACTACCCTCTTTAAACACTGCACTGATAATGGTATTTAAACCAGCAATAGTCTAGGATTGCTTTCTAGCCAACTTTAGGAAATAAAGAGAAGCCCCTAATTTATTTTAAAATGTTCAAACTTTTCATTCTAGAACATATTCAAAATTGTTATATCTAGAAGCATAAACACAACAAAAATATTTTGGAACTACCAACTAAACAACCTTGAATAGATAACATAAAAAATAATAATTAATACACTGAACAGGACACACAGAAAACAAAATTACTGGGCAAAAGTTAAAGCCCAAGGAAGAAAACAGTGGAAATAACGTGATAAATAGCTGGCCGAAACGAGAAGAAGACGAATTAATACACTGAAATATAAATTTACTAATAGTCACGCAGTACATTTAATACAATTACTCAAGATAAGATTTATCACATTTTAAAATAGCCGCTAGTAATCAGCCCTCACAACAGAATTAATATTATGAATAAAAAAAATTACTCTTAAGTTAGTTCACAGCTAGCTTCCCAAAAGGTAGATGACGCTAGTAACGCTAACTTGAAATAAGCGATATTTTTGCTTGTCGGCCTCGTATGTTTTTAATAACTCTAAATTGGGATTGAGGGACTGTCAGAACATTTAACTGTCTCAATATAGTTTTAGTTAAAATGCAAATGTCATTCTTTAATAAATCTGATGAACTGTTAGTGAAAATTAAGTTATTTATATTATAACTGTTTATTTCCTTCATATAGATAAATACATAACTAATACATCTATCAATGTATCGCTACTGTAGCTTCAATGACTTTTTTTTATATAAATCTCAATGCTAGGCCTTACAGCTACAGTTTGCTGGTTTCCCCCTAGAGGGCTTTTTTTTTTTACAAGTAGTACTAAAGTTAGCCGATAGACAACATTTTGTATTGTGGAAGCATTTCAACATGGTTGTTGACAATATCTTACTAGTCTTTGAATCTTTTTGTGATCCATCTGTTAGTTGGAAATAATCTTGTTTTGTATACTTGGGAAACGTTTGGGAAAGATCAAGAGGAAGTCGTATTCAACCTATAAATAATGGCATCTTCTTCCAGGTATTTGTTTAGTTGTAATTTATGGAGATAATTATTTTAATTCTAAACACTTTTCCTCCCATCTTCTAAATTTATACAACTCTGTTCTTAGACATTTCTCTTGGGCTGTCAAACACTAATTTCTCCTCGTCTTCTTCCTGCTAATTAGGTTCTTTGAATGAAAATAATCTTGGAATATCTTTATAAAAATGTGTCTTATCACTGACTGATGAGACTTGGTAAATACTTAAAGAACAAAGAGCATGTATCTGTCAGAATCTGAACAAGTTCATAACAAGTGTTTCACATGATTTTTCTATGTAAGATGAATGTGCTCCTGTTTACAAGTTGTTGGTCTTGTTCTTGTCGAGGTATGATTCCAATAAAGTGTGCTGCTATGCGCACCCAGACGCTCCGCTCATTGAGGACTACAGGGCAGGAGACCAGATCTGCTCCGAGTGCGGTCTTGTAGTTGGAGACAGGTGAGTTTGGAGGACACTCAACAATATCAAACTGGTATCCAGGGAACTACGTTTTATATTTCACTGCATCTTGATACGTGTATGCTAATCGAATAATAATGAAGGTAGAATTTGGGAGGAACTGTACCCACATGTTCATGGAGAAGGAAACCATTTTAGAAAAAAACCACTTTCCATACGCCCTACCAGGATTCGAACCTTAATCTCATCACCGGCAATTCTGACGAGCATGAGAATGACTCATACGACCGATGTGATTTGTGGGACTACTGTTGGGATAGTGGCCAACTCAGGACTTCAAGCGAACCCAAAGTCTGCACACTATTAGGATGAAATAGTGACTGCAAGTTATCACTTGTGTTGTCAACATCATAGAAGTCTCCCGAGTTGACCAGTAGATATATTCTCTTATTGGCCAGAGTGATTGATGTGGGCTCGGAATGGAGGACATTCAGCAATGAGAAGGCCGGTACAGACCCCTCTCGAGTGGGAGGTCCTGAGAATCCGCTACTCAATGGTTCGGATCTTTCCACCATGATTGGACCTGGCCGGGGAGATGCATCCTTTGATGGTTTCGGTGTCTCCAAATATCAGAACCGCAGAACCGTGAGTACCTGTAAATATGATCTTAGGCACTTTAACCTTGATTTTAATCCAACTTAATTTGTGTGAATATAACTTAAAAAAATATTTTTAGCATGGCTTTGAGTAATATTCAATATATTATTTCCTCAAGATAGATTAGAAATAAAAAAGCTTACAGAATTACGACGATATATTAAAGAGGAGAGCAAATTGTTAAAATCATAAAATAACTATTTAAGGTGAACATGAATTAAAAATATATTTATAATAGTTGTCATAAGCACCTATCAAAACAAGTGTGTTTGCCGCTTCACTCTCATACATTATATACACAACATAATAGGCCTACATATAATTCATTACCAAGGTTGGAACCATGAAAACCAATTAGGGACAAGACAAGGGATATACTTGGGAGGGAGGGGATGAAGTCTCTAATGGATTAATCCCCCCTTCCGCTCTTCTAGAATTTTCTGACAACACAACATTTGTATAGTGTTCTAACTTTTCCTTTGTGGTAGCGTCGACTTTATCGATGCAGGTTCTTTGTCTCGAATAGTGTTGAACTTAAAATAATCTTGTAGCAGTAGCAGTTGGGTTTAACACCGCAGTACCAGAACATCAAACTCTTCTCAAGTCCAAGACAGCTTTGGAATTTCTATTCTATTGACTGAGAAGAGTCATTCCCATCAATGGGGTCATGTTTTTCTGTCTTTTCCTAAAATATTGTTTACAAGTTGTTATTTTTTTAAAAATGTTTTCACTCTTGGTGTGCGAGTATGCAATTTTCACTTCCTATCGAATTTGAATGTAAACATTTAGGAGTTTTTTTCAAGTTCGAGTAATATAAAGTGGTAGCTTATTTTGTAAATATATTAAGTACAATTTTTATAATAACTTAGATCCATGCATAAACCAAAATTCAAAAATAATTTTTAAGTATGACATTTTTCTTTGTTTAAAAATATTAGGCCTATGATCATGAAAATTCAAATTTTTAAATACCATTAGATTTAGTGTAACTGTATATACTCGCTATATATTTTTTAAATTAGAAAAAATTAAGAATTGAGTGTCTATAATTTATTTACTTTGAAATATATTATTGAATAAAATTATTTAAAGTCAGAATCTCCACAGTAAAATTGAGCGTTCCAAATACTTACATTTTTGAGTTTTGTAAAATATTTGAGTTGAGTTTGAATGGCTACTAAAATTTGACTCATTCAAAATGTTGAGTACTTGCAGACCCCTAACTTAGCTATCACAACATTGTGAAACATATTTTTGGTGTTCTTAACTGTGCACTTAAATTTTGATTAGTTCTTCTGGAACTGTATGGTATTAAGGGGCTGTCCATAAACTACATATCAGAGGGGTGAGAGGGAGTCAGAAAATGGGTGATGTCACATTACAATCATGTGTATTGGGCAACTTTTGTATTAATAAATTTGACTGTGTGCACATATAAACAAACAATGGTCGACTTCTATCTGCCGGCTTGGCGAACACGTACAAATACGTTTCATTAAAACTTTTAAATAGGCTCTGCAATTAAAAATACTATTTAAATAGGGGTAGGGGGTGCATGAAATTGTAATGTAATATAAGGGTGGTTCACAAAATTTTGACACGGGCTGAAAGGGCCACAAAAACCTAAAATTAGGTGACACATTTTATGAACTGCAACTAAGTATAAGTTGCACATGTTGATGGTTAAAAGGCAGACATTCACAAAGTGTGTTCCCAAACACTGTTAGAGAATAATCATTTACGGCTCAAGAAAACATATTTTGAAAAACCCACCATAATACTAGGATATTAGGACTTAAACTCCCTAAACAATCCATTTAAACTCTGCAAAGTAAGTAATTTACCAACATGGCTACTACAGTAGGTATTATTAAACAACACACATATTTTCAGATAACACTCGAATGAAGTGATTATATGAATATATATAAATGATACCTGGAAAGGAATTTGAACCCTGACTGCCAGGCTTGACATGACTACTGAGGTATCCGGTTGAGATCTCCTCTATGTCAGCTAATACAGAAAACTTTGTAGCTTAAACTCCCTGCTGTAATACAATGCTCCCTTGTATCAAATATTTGTACTTAGCTACATCAATACGCTTGTAGGTTATAAAGGTAAATGGCACATGGACATGGAGGATAGCCCAGATAGCTCAGTCGGTAGAACAATCGACATGTAAAGCTGAACAGCCATGGTAAAATCCATGTCCGGATGTTATTTTTTATATAATTACTAACTGTACCATCTACATCACACCTAAACCCGTCTCGGTGGCATAGTTAGCTAACGCGCTAGTCGTGTTGAGCTCGACTGCCGAGGACGGGGAGATCGAGGTTCGAATCTCGGTCGGGTGAACTGGGGGTGGTTTTCCCTAAATGGTTTTCCACTCTCCCTCCACGCAAATGCGGGTTCACTTCCTATAAATCCAACCTTCCTAATTCCTAATCCATTAGCGTAATTAGTACTTAAGCATATAACTCGAACGGGTAGTAAGACACGGTGCTAAATAATAATAATAATAAAATACATCACACCTAGAAATGTGATCTGGTAGATGGTACTTAGCGTTCTGCTGAAGTCATGGACAAGAAGTGTCAGAGGAGGATTGTGAAGGCTCAGAGTGAGTCAGTGAAGTCTGGGTTGTTAAATGGTACGGTACTGGTCATGCGCTGTGCGAGGTGAAAACCGTCAATTGTTTTGTTATTGTTACTATTTAGTGTCAAGTGTTACAGTGGGTTATAGGAGATAGATGTGTTCTGTTGTACCTGCTCAATCTATAGTATGATATTAAAATTAATAATCATTAATAGGTGTCAGAGTTTCCTTTCTTTGTTTTTATTCAAGTGGATTGTTCTTATCCATGAAAATAATAAATAGTAGTTCCCAAGTGCCAAACTCCAATTTAGAATAATTCTCGGTCGGCTATGTGGTATGTGGTATGGGCCAATTAGCACAATGTGCGAGATAAAATTATATATTGGTAAAGAAAAATAGTAAACACCATGGCTATTTGTTTTGATTTCTAATGCTGTCGTTCATTCCTTAAGTTTGTCTGAATCAAATTCATTGACATTCAAAATATTGAGTAAAAGTTATTTCCTAATCTGCACCTCATTTATCATTTGGCAACGTCTAGGATATTCATGAACTCAATCCTAAGGATATTTTCGGAGTTGGGTTGAATCCACTATTTTACAAATCTCGAATCTGAATCTTCATTTTACTTTCAAATCTGAATCATGAAAATTTTTTTGAACCTCTGAAGAAATATAAATATAATGGAATAATAGAAAACAAAAATATTGTAACTAAATGATTATATTTTCTCCTATAATTCATTCATTATAACGTTAATGCATTCAGTTAAGTTTTAAATTACCGGTCTTGGGTCTGGTTGTTGAATTTGTCCTAAAATTATGTTAGTTCTGAACCACCATTAGGTAGTATTAGATCTTTAAATTAAATTTCAATCGAAAAATTGCAAAAAAAAAAAAAATTCTAATGATTGGAATCTCAAATATTCTTTAGGATTCCAGTTATTAGAGGATCCCATTCCTAGATTTTTTTATGACCCACGGCCATATGACCTTGTACTCCTTGTGATGTCAGATGAGCAGCTCTGACCGGGCACTTATCAACGCGTTCAGAGAGATCAACAGCATGGCAGACCGCATCAACCTTCCCAA
The DNA here is from genome assembly GCA_902155825.1 of Timema genevievae. NCBI lineage: Eukaryota > Metazoa > Arthropoda > Insecta > Phasmatodea > Timematidae > Timema > Timema genevievae. Next base: position 100,317 of record CABFWO010001357.1, read on the forward strand.
AACAATAGTGGATCGCGCTAACAACCTTTTCAAGCAAGTCCACGATGGCAAGAACCTCAAAGGTCGATCCAACGATGCAATAGCATCTGCCTGCCTCTACATTGCTTGCAGACAGGAGGGCGTCCCTCGGACATTCAAGGTTTGTATTGTGGGATGAAACTAACTAACAATAGTAGACACCGAGTCATCTAACTAACAACAACTGAATGAGCACACTTAAAATGTGCATACTATCTTACAAGTGTTAACTCAAACACACAATTTGTTAACTTTAGTTGTTCACTAATAGCCAATAGTAAGTCCGTGAGAATCCAAGATTCCCAATTTTGAATCATATCCATATCTTTCTACCAACTTGAATCAAATCCAAATCTCTGCTTACCAACTCGAATCTAATCCAAATGGAAGAGTTCATAAGGGAAATCCTTATAATCCAATATTTTATAGTTGAAATGTTATCATGTAAAAATTAAATGGCAGGCAAAATTATATATATTTTTTAAACCAGCCCAATAAAAAATAAGGTAAATAAACCATCTCCATATAATGATGAGATTTTAAATATTACGAGATTTGCAAGTCTAAATTGGATCTATGAAAACTTCTTTAAATAATTAAATTATCTAAACGTTTTCTTTTGAATTAAAATTTTTATTTGAATTTAATTGAATCCAAATCTTGGATTTGTAATTTTGAATCCGATACAAATCTTTCAAATACTGAAATTTATTGTGGGTGAAATTTAAGGGGCTGCAGTTGTTGAGGTTATCTAGAAAGATGTCCAAGGATTCTTCAGAGTGAGGCCAGATCATGAAAATGTCATCATTGTAATGCAGCCAAGATTCAAAATTTTAATTTGAAATTTCAAAGCCTCACACAGGTTTACCAATTGGATACCTTGATTCTCTTTTAATGTATTATAAGTGAAAAAAGTGTTAAGTTGTAGGGGGTGTCAAAGTTCACTCTTTAAATGGGAAGCGAAGCTTAAAACAAACAAATCAGAAGTCAAAGATAAGTTTTTGTTGTTTTCATTTGTTTTAATTTTTAAACTATTCATTAAGTGCATTCAGGCAAAGAGAAATGCTGAGAGAAATTAACAAAGCAAAATATATAATATTCTTTAAATTGAAAAATGACACTTGGACAGAACCCGGTACCTTTGGCTTGGTACGCCACTACTCTAACCACTGAGCTATTCAGGAATTGTCTCATGCCCAGGGATATTATATTCCTTAAATTGAAAAATGACAACTGGACAGAACCCGGTACCTTTGGCTTGGTACGCCAATACTCTAACCACTATGCTATCCAGGAATTGTCATATGCCCAGGGTCATTCTTCACTCATTGTTTTAAGACAGAGTCAGTGATGGGCGTGTGGAAATGGTTAGCTACAAATGAGTGATCAATTGAGATCACGAGCTTTCGGATAACACAGCCATCTTTGACTCGGGAGGGCTTTATCTACATAAACATGACAACTGTATGAATACATATAACATCATGATGGATTAAATAGCTAAGCTATTATATTTGTTAGTTATGGTTTTAGTCGCATCTAAATATCATATTCTTAAATTTAAAAATGACACGAGAATCAAACCTGGGAATCGGGAATATGATATTTAGGTGCGGCTATAACCATAACTATCAAATATAATAGCTTGGTTATTTAAACCATCATAATATATTATTTTATGATGGCGTATGTGAATTTATCTCTGTTCACGTTACAGATGTTATTTAGTTACCAATCAGTGTTAAAATATGATTTATTGATTGTTATAAAAATGATTATACTTTGAAATAGGTTATATTCATTAAGATATTTCAAATAGGTTCATAATATCAAAGTTTTCTTTGACATTTACTAACTTTGCAAACCCATAACGAGTTGTTTACCTGTAAAATAAGATTTGATGTGTGGGTGGTGGCTATAAGTACTATTATAGTGAAGAGGAATTGAACTAGTATTGTTTGTAGTCATTGGGATAGCTTGCTGTACACATATTTTAAATAAAGCCGCCAATTATCATGTTGAAACAAATCGTCTATGAAAATCTAACTTGAATCCTTTATTATTTGTAGTTTGTTTGTAGGAAATTTGCGCAGTGAGCAAGATCAGCAAAAAAGAGATTGGTCGTTGTTTCAAGCTGATCTTGAAGGCGTTGGAGACGAGCGTCGACCTGATAACGACTGGAGACTTCATGTCACGCTTTTGTTCTAACCTGGGTAATTTTACCTTACTTTATACAAGGTGGCTTCAAACAAAACAATGTCAGGGGATTTAATAAAAACTAAGGAGATTCAGGGAATTTAAATATTCAACTAATACTGCTCCTAAATATTAAGACAAAAGTGAGAGATTTTGTTTCTCGATGTTAACACATTGCATTACCTATATTCTTTTTTTATTCTAACATGAAATGGTTGTACTGTGTTTATAACAAATTTACACAGTGATACAAATAATTCCTAAAACATTAAATACCGAACAAAAAACTTATAGTAATGTTTATTTTTACAGATGAAAAACGGTGTTAAATGGCCGTATTAATTAAAACTGACAGGAGAATAGAAGGGCGAGGCCTAAAATAAATATTGACAAGAGAATAGAAGGGCAAGGCCTAAAATAAATATTGACAGGAAAATAGAAGGGCAAGGCCTAAAATAAACATTGACAGGAGAATAGAAGGGTAAGGCCTAAAATAAACATTGACAGGAGAATAGAAGGGCAAGGCCTAAAATAAACATTGACTGGAGAATAGAAGGGCAAGGCCTAAAATAAACATTTACCGGAGAATAGAAGGGCAAGGCCTAAAATAAATAGACGGGAGAATAGAAGGGCAAGGCCTAAAATAAATAGACGGGAGAATAGAAGGGCAAGACCTAAAATAAATAGACGGTAGAATAGAAGGGCAAGGCCTAAAATAAACATTGACAGGAGAATAGAAGGGCAAGGCCTAAAATAAACATTTACCGGAGAATAGAAGGGCAAGGCCTAAAATAAACATTGACAGGAGAATAGAAGGGCAAGGCCTAAAATAAACATTGACTGGAGAATAGAAGGGCAAGGCCTACACGCTTACAATTTTATGGTAAGTGTATAGGCCTTACCCTTGAATCCTCCTTTCAATGTCTAATTTAATGTTTATTTTTAAGAGCTGTAATGATTTTTTTTGTCTGACACCTTAGCTCATTCGGTAGTGTGTCTCTCTAATGAGTTGAGGATCGTCGATTTGATTCCCGGCATGACCATAAAACTTATCATTGGTGAAATGTGGGTTTCCCCTTTAACAGTGATGAGTTAACGCCCGACGTCTGGATGTTGTGTTTGTTCTAGATATAATTTTGATTACAAGTCGTGTTTTGATACAACCAGTCGGTTCAGAAAGTGCACGTTATATACCTCAAATAAGTGAAAGGATTGTTTTCTAAAATATGTAATCGATGCAATAAACGAAAAAATTACCATTCATCAAGAAAAATTGTAAAAAGTTTAAGCGGGAATTCTTTTAAATGTCTGTGAAACCTAGAAAAGACAAGGAGTTTTATCAGTTTTGTAGCCACCCTGATTATAACCAGGTAGACAAGTTAAAACTCGGTAATATAACCTTTCATTACAACTCGGTAACCCGCTTCGGTGGTCACATGGTATAAGGTGTCACTCTTGCAATATAATTTACTGTTAAAGACATGGAGATCAGAGTTTGGATCATGATCGGTTGTAGTAAGGGTGGTTTTCCACTCTATGTGCAAATGCAGGTACACTTCCCCTTAATTCATATTAACCTCATTCTTAACACATTAGCGTAATTAATATATGTGGTTATAGCCCAAATGGGTAGTAGGACCCAGTGCTCAAAAGAATGTAACTAAGAAGACAAGTTTACCTCTTTAAAAATGTGTAGTATTTTTTAAATGTTTTAAAGTATTTTAAAAGTGACACCAAATATTATAATTTCTAGCACCATATCTTACTACCCATTCGGGTTATACGCAGTCACCAAATAGTAGGCTTAGTTATAAATTTTACAGGTGTAGCTTTTACCTAATCTTGTTCTCTTAAGTATGTAAATTCTTTGAGGGGCATATACTATCCTAATTTTACCCTAACATAATAATAATATTTCAGACATATATGTGTCTTCCACACCAATCATTGATGTCACATCATACTCTAAAATATCTTTATTGCATCCACATGTTGTTAACATATGTATCATGTGTGTAGGTCTTCCAAATATGGTCCAGAGAGCAGCCACACACATTGCTAGAAAGGCGGTGGAGCTAGACATTGTCCCTGGCCGGTCACCCATCTCCGTAGCTGCTGCTGCCATCTACATGGCTTCACAGGTATTTAACCAAGACTTGATATTAATCTTATCTGCTTCGATGGCCACGTGATCTAAGGTACTATTCTTGCAATAAACTAGACTGCCGATGACAGGTATCCCGGTCGGGTGTACCAATTATGTTTTTTTACTAAATTGTTTCCCACTCTCTATCGCACAAATATGAGTACAACTCTTCTAAATTAAACCTTCCTCATCCCTAACCTATAAGCGTAATTAATACATAAGCTTATAACCCAAATGGGTAGTGAGACGCAGTACTAAAAAAAATAATATATAATTTTGTTTCAACCAACATTCTTTGAAACTCTTTATAAGACTGTACTTTCATAATCATCACATTGCAGGATACAGGATAGCACTTCCTAGCACAACGATATTCTATTGACTAGCCTTACTGCAACACTTATCATTAAGAAAGACTTTTCTTACACTTTTTTTTTACATAAATTACTGTTCCCAGCTTGGGTCACTTTTTTATTCAAGCCATATATTTTCCACTACCAGTTTGCCTAGGCCTGTCGAAACTTCATTTGCCTTATAATCTAACTTAAGACCAGGACAGACGCAACACCCAGTTCTCGGCCATTAATTTATCGCTGTGAAAGGGTAAACCCACATTTCACCAAATTATAAATTTTTCGACCATGACGGGAATCAAACCCGGAACTCTTAGCTCAATAGACAGACACACTATCGACTGAGCTAAGATGTCATATATTTTATTACACTTAACAGAATCAAATGTTTTCTGAAGCATGATATTCGATTTTGAATCAATTTGAGTTGTATACTAGGGTCAAGTTTTTATTTAAAATTGAAACACTTTGATTTGCACGGGCTTGAGTCGTGTTTAAACCGTCTGTGCTTGTAGTTTATTGTTTGTCTTGTTGATTGATTGTTCCAGGCTTCGGAGGACAAACGCAGTCAGAAAGAGATTGGAGACATTGCAGGTGTAGCCGATGTGACCATCAGACAGTCTTACAAACTCATGTACCCCCACGCAGAGAAACTCTTCCCGACAGACTTCAAGTTTGCAACCCCCATAGACCAATTACCTCAGATGTAACTCCCTTCACGGCACTTCAGATTGTATTCTGAGCAGAATCAAGTTGGGACTCACATGTTTCATCCTTCATCGTTAGCTTTTCAAAGCTATTTGACAAACATTTGTTGCATTTTTAATTTAGGTTGTTCAAAATGTAAATATGGCTAAAGTGCAAAAATTGCTACTAAAAAATAAACGAGCTGGTATTAAAAGTGGTAAACACTTGTTTTAATATGAACTAGTTTCATCTGAATATACTACACTTTTCTAATAGTTTTTAAAGGAAAAATGGTACCAAACGGCTGTATTAAATTGAACAAAACTTACCAGTAAACTGAGGCTTCAAAGTTCACAATTAAAACACAACAAAACACACAATTATGTCATTTTCAGGGTAGATCAGTCACCTTATTTACTCTTCAGCAGAAGAGATGTACCCCGAAAATTACATAACTGTGTGTTTTGAAGTGTTTTAATTGTAAACTTTTGAGTCCTTCCACTTATATCCTCCTTTCAATTTTCAATTTAATAGTTGTTTTTTTAAAAAGTTGGGATAATTTAAAAAAATATTGATTATATACATTTTTCATTTTACTAACTGATCAAGGCTAAGAGATTTTTTGTATGAAATTAAACAGGGCCAATATTTTCATATGTGCTCATTAAGTTAAGTATTTAAAGGTGTGTTAAGCTTTGTTAATAACATTCACTAGCTTCAACTTCATTCTGGCGTTGACTATTAGGAAGTTTTGTAGATACAAATATTGACAGATAAAATGCACATTTATGTCGAGTCTTTTTTATTTATTTTTTCTATTTATAAAATAATGTTCGCATTACAAGAATTTAAAATACTTGAATTGCACTGTGTGATAATAAATTGACCTATTGGCTTAGCACAAAATATGTTAAAAAGTTTTGGTAATAAATATTTTCTTTAGTCAAACCATCTTTCCTGTGTCTATCCTTTGTTATTTGTTCATTTTATATGTTCCTATAATAAGAGTGATATCATTCTTTACCAATTTCAATTTTCTACTGTTTTGTGTTTCTTTGTTTCTAAGAGGGAGGAAGTTGCGTTGCATGTTTGAAGCTCTCCCCACACTAATTCTGATAGAATGGAACCTAGGTTGGGGGATTGGGTGGTAACGATCAATTTTATTTAAGGGATAATACAATTACCTCAGAAAGCACAAAGAGGTTTTCCTTATCGAAATACATTACCTTAAGTAAAAATATTCCAACTTTGTACTCTTTTCTTGTTGTCATAGTAAAATATTGTCTCCCTATATAAAATAATACCAATATTCTTTTTTATCAAACATTTGGAACCTTTCATTTGCACCAATGATATTAATGTCTGGTTTTATATTTTATTCTAAAAGTTGTTTTTATTTGTTGACATACGTGTGTATGTAAGCAGAAGCTTCTCCATTCGGTTTCATTTCAAGTGGGAAAACAGCTGTTTACATATTTTACTTAACTGTTCCCAGCCTGGCTCAGTTTTTTACTCAAGTCATATTTTCCACTACCGGCTTGGTAGGCCTGTTGTCATATGCCTTAGAATCTAGCTTAGGACTAGGAAAGGCATAACATCCAGTCACCGGTCATTTATTTATCAATGTGAAACCCACATTTCACCAATGATACATTTTCGGCCATGCCGGGAATTGAACCCGGGACCTTTAGCTCAGTAGGCAGACACGCTAGGTTGTTGAATAGCTGTTTACATATATGCTAACATATTAACATAATTAGTACACGTGTGCAAGCCCACAGCTCAAAAGGGTGTGGTGTGGAAAAAACGTCAACAATCATAAACACAATTTTTTATTCTATCAAATGACTGGAATTTTTTTTTATTTATTAGTACAACTCTTCCTTCTTTATTTGCTTACATTCTGTTATCAGCTTCTTTCATTTCTTTCTTGCTCTCCCTTGTTATATTTTTACTACATACTTCATCTCTACCATTTTCTTTGGTATACTCTCTTGGGGTGTGCGAAGTCCAGTCGAATATGGAAAATATTCTAGAAGCCGAATCAAAATTTTAATGTTTTTCTATTTAATTTTGAGTAAAAATATTATGTTGACATTGAGTATATTTATCTAATATCAAACTAAAATAATATTACATTAATTTTTTTCTTAACACTATTATTTGTAGCTTATTGCCAACATATAAATGTTATATTCACTTTACCTTTCTATTAAAAACACTTTATGTGTACAACCTGAGTGAGTAGTTAAAAAACATGCATTTGCTTTAATATCATTGGTTTGGTTTGCTTTAATATCATGGTGTTTTACTAACCTTTCACACACAAGATACAAACTAACAAAAAACAAGAGTAAACAGACATTAGAGAACAAAAACAAAGTTATAGAAAAATATGAGTTTTAATTCGGCGGGTGCGTTAATAGGTTTGAGAAGTCCAGTGTTATTAAATTTTAGTTTTTCTGTTTTACAAATCAACATGGTAACTTTTGATTTTATAAATCCATTTAAATCTTGCCATGTAAATGTCTAAAAAAATATAGTTCTGATGATTGTAAATTTACTCAAATTAATTCTTCATGTAATCTGTATAAAATAAGCAATTTTTTATAGATTTTATTTAATTTTATTTTTAGTAAATTTATTAGATTAGATTTGATCTAAATTAACAGCAATTTTCATTTACAAGTACTCAATATTTGCATGAGTTTTTTTAAAATAATTTAAGGAATGTCATGTTTCTTGCATGCGCCCAACTATCTTTCAAATTTGCTGCCAGCCTACACATTAACAGGAATGTGAATTGAACATACTGATTCATGTAGTAAACAAATGAAATGGCTGTGTGTGTGGATTTTAAAATATTAAAAAAATATTTTCAATATTCAAGAAACACTTCAAAAGTTTAATTGAACACACTGGAAAAAAAAACCTTTCAGTATTTAATTTAATCTACACTTTCAAGAGGAATAAATTCATCCTCAGTTGGTACCAATCAAGGGGGTTAGAGGTTTAATGTTATGGGTATCTTGAAATTCAAAGTTTTAAAGAAATTTTCCAAGTTCCACCAAGAAAATAAAGCAAACTTGTTCTAAAACTCAAAACAATGGAAATATATTTTTCCTTGAGGTAATTTCAGTTCATTTTTAACTTATTTGATGTAAAATATAAGTATAATATAATCACTAGACTTCAAATAACTGCCGAAGCCAAACATGGGTTCAAATCGAATACGAAGTACACCAAGATTCACTTGGGCTTCGAAGCTTCGCACACCCCCCATGCTCTTCTTTTCCATCCTCATTGTCTTTGAATTTTAAAAATAAGCCATCAATAGAAATGTGAGGTTATCACATGAATGTAAGTAAGCCTACTAACAAAAATGAAGATAAAATAAATAAACAGAAATGAGTTTTAAAAATATGTAATCTCTTATCCCTTGAAAGATAAAAATGATTATGAATAAAATTAATAATCATTAAGTTTCACTTTAATGCCTTTTCATATTTATTTTGAATGGTTTTAATAAACTTTTTTTTAACCTCTAGGCTACTTTTACCCTTAATTATTATCACAAGACAATGAAAATAGTTTATACAAAAAAAATTACACTATTGTTTGAATTATTTCAGAATGCAAGTGAAATATTTTTCCAATACTCAATATGAGTGCCGCCCTCCCAGAGCAAGACATCGTCTTGGTACCTGAAAAGAACACGGGCTCTGTAGTGGCATAATATGATGCCCGTGACAGATATCTGACACAATGGCCCTTTGATAACCTATAATTTTATTTAAGGTCCTTTAATTCTTTTACTATTTTATATTTAAGTGGGCCTCTTTCCTTTGGTTAATTTCTGTGTCATTAAGACTTACATAGCCTAGATTGATTCTCAAAAAATGTACACACCATTCTCCCTAAAAGGTAGCAGTCCTCCCTTAACATATTAAACCATGACCCAATCTTATAAGCTGCACCATAGTGGAACCAAGCAAGGTAACTGTCCTCCCTTGACATATTAAACCATGACCCTATCTTATAAGCTGCACCATAGTGGAACCAAGCAAGCTAATCTTGCTGCCTTTTAGGGTAAATGAATGGTACGATCACCGACACAGCTCCTAGCCTAGGTTCACTAGAGTGCCTTGAGTGTGTCGCTGATATTGTCAGGGAATATGTGGGCGATGAGTGCTGCCATGTTAATGAGACTATCAATCCGAATCTGCCAGAGATCCTGATGAACGGAGTCAACACTTGATTTAGCCCTGTACAGCCTCATGATGGCTAAGAACAGATGTGGAATCGGACCATATACCGCCTCAGGAATACTGTTCCAAATGACCAAACATTTGGACACATCCTTTAGCGTGGCAGGGATGAAACCCAACTTGTCAACTATTTCTAGAGCACGTTCCAAGTTGCCCAAATGATACATATCGAAGAATTCCATGAAATTGTTAACCAAGTGGACTTGTTGAACCAGGTCAGCGGGAAAGTGGTCAGGACACGAGTACCGGTCCAGGAAATCCGAGATCAAGTCTTTTAGGTTCTGCCGCAGGCTGTCTGGTTCGCTGACCTTGTGTACCTCAGCACATGCCATGGACACCCACAGTGTAAGCATCCTGTCTGTTTTGCGGCCGCAGAGGTAGTAGAGTGTCATAGCCTGTAGAGAGGAACCTGCAGTGAGTAGTCTGTCGGCCACCTTCAAGACCGTGGTTTCAACTGACCCGGTGAACTGGTCCAACAGTCCTCGAGAACGTTGACGACCACGCACAAGACGGCCAAACAATGTGTGAAACTGCATTGTGTCCACGGCCAAATCAACCACGCAGCTCAGGAACAAACTGTCCCCTGCTGGGGTCCTCAGAGAACGCAGAAGGTAGTAATAGTGCAAGGTGTATTCCAGTGAGAAACCCGACCCACTCACAAACACTAGCACCAGGCGTGCCACGTTTAACCGCGGTCGACCATCTTGATCCAGACACAGACGGGGGGAGAGATGGTTGTCAGGTGTGGCCACCAAACCAAGCTGATGTAGCGCTACGGCCATGTGTACAGTGTGAACCTGCATATCTTGAGGCATAGCATCCAGCCCGGCTTCCCAATGACCCGTCAATAGCAGGAGTCTTGATCGCGCCAGAGGACTCACAGAGATGGCCGATCGCATCTGAGAGAACCCATGCAGTCGAAACCACAAGTAGTCGTCCTCATCTTGGCAGAGGTCTGAGTAGTCATCGATGACGCCAGTGCCCCCTAGCAACGCGTACACAGCCTTCTTGAAGGGGTCGTTACAGGTTCTCATAGTGTGGCGCTGACGAGACTTCATGAAGTGAGGACTAGATTTAGGGTTTGTCACCAGCTCCTGCAATGCTGAACAAAGTTGATCTTTCTCGACGCAGGGCGAGCGCTGGGCCACCTCCAAGGCCGCCTTAAGGTCCCCGCTGCGGATACAATAGTAAAGGAGAGGCCAAATAGGCAGCCCATCCACCGGGCCGTCTTCCAAACCTAACATGTTGCGAGGGACTCGGCCAGACACAATCACACGAACACGAGAATAGTTGTCTTCTCCAGAGGGAACAGCTTGCTCTAGGCGAGCTCTAAATTGTCTCTGTAGGTAGCGCTTTGCCGCGGAGATCTTGTCCTTTGCTTGGGACATGCACGCTAGCAACGACCAGAGCTCAGCCACAGTTTCTGTGTCTGCTGCTTGTCGTAGAGTATGCAGCAGTGAAGGGCCCTCTATTCCACCCAGGATACGTTTGTTGTAGGCCACCACATGGTGCAAATACGGTACAGGTTGGGGATCCTGGGGACTCGGTAGCAGTCCCACGGCCACAAACTCCCGTTTGGACTTAAGTAGATTTATCAAAGTTTTCTTTTGCTGTTTCCTCCAATCTAATTCCATGGCATCCCATAAGACTTTCTCTGTTTTTTTCAAGCAAGACTCCTTGCTGTCTTCAAGCACTTTTAGAATGTTGCTTTCCCCCTTGGTCTTAAAGAATGTGTGTACATCTTGGTGTGGCTTAGGCTCCGACAGTTCAAAAGTTTTCTGCGGGACTATTTTATCCAACTTGTGGGTTAAATTAGGTAAATCAATACCTTTCAGTCCCAGAATTAAGGTCGCCTTGATGTTCTGTGCGTCTGAGCCAGAATGCGCGGCCACCCGCGACCAAAGATTCGTGGCAGACTCCAGCACGATGGGCCAGCTAGGTATTGGTTTCTTGAGGTCTTCAACTTTGGTGGTAGCATCATAACCCTCACTTGGAGCCGGGACCAAGTCCTCGGCGGACCGCAGCAGGTCTTGAAAGTCAAACTGAGACATGATGGTCTGAGAGATTTCTCACATACAGATACTTTCCAGTGGTAACACTAAATTATTTATAGTAATAGTTTACTGACAAGTACATAAGTAAACTTCCAAAACGGATTTACTGGAAACTAGTTTGAATTTTACTAAATGCGCCATTTAAATAAGCTATAAAAAAACCCAACCCTCAAAGTAAAGTTGAAATAAAACACCACATATCAAGTTAACACGAAACACAGATGAATTTACTCACGAAATAAAACTATAAACAAATAACTGTTAACAAAAAAAAAACACACAAATAAAACTGGTCTTTGCTACAGATTTGCCAACACATATATATCCAAATCCCACTAGTAATGATTAAAAAATAATATAATTTTCAAATAAATTTTTTAATGTTCAATTTAAAAAAAGGGGGGCTATAGTCTCTTACAGGAAAATTGATTTTTAGTCTCCTTTAATTATAGTAAACACAGCACAAAAATATAATGACCTAGTAAATCCCTAACACAATAAAAAAAAATGGCGTACAGTGAGCATTGATCTCTATAATGTAACTGGCTGGACATCAGTGGCTAAAATTTTCGAACTGTCATATGCATCCTGTTATGTAGGAGAGAAAAAAACTTTCGGGTATCTCTTTCTCTCTTACTCCCATACAAGGCAACGTAGCATTTTGACATTGTTAATTAATTTGATTGAATACATGAGATGCATCAATGTGTGATTAGTTAAATGAAATAAATGTGTTAATAAAAGCTTTGAAGAACATAAAAAAGTTTGAAACCGATGAGTTTTTCTTTAAATAACTTTATGTAGGCTAATATACACAATGATTTTTGAAGGAAGCTCGTTTGGAAGGCCTTATCTCGTAGCAGAATCCTACCTATAGTAGCGTTTAGGTAGGATAAAATACCTTCCAGAAGATAATTTCTACTTCCATTCTAAATGACCTTTTATCCTACCAAAATACTAATATATATGATAGTATTCTGGTACGAAATAAAGCCTTACAGTTTGGGATTATTACTGAAATCAGGGTTTAGTAGATACTGCACTTCCTACAAGCCTATAAACTAAATTATCATTTGAACGTAAGACTTCTACACAAAGTATATCATTCAAACAAATGTAATACAGTTTTTAGATAACTTGTTTCATTATAGTTATCGAACTTTCAAAATAATATGGTTTTTGAAAGATATGAGCCAACTTTTTTTTAAAAAAAAAAGGTATTATAATAATACATTCCACAAGCCTATAACCTAAGTGATTGTTTGAATGTATGGCAACTATACAAAGTTTGTTATTCAAACAAATGTAATCAATTTTTAAGCTACCTTATTCATTATATTTATCAAGCTTCCAATATAATATGGTTTCTGAAACCAATATACAAGCTAATAACAAACTTTAAATGTAAGTGTAGTCGTGACAGACTGTAAACAACATTGATGATAACTACATATTTAAATATGTTAAAGATTTGATTCGTATTTGTACATTATTACCTGTAAAACTGAATTGTATATCCTTTAATGTAAATGTTTCTTCAGGAAAGTGTGGTATAATACCTCCACATTTTCAAACAATAAAACTTTTATTCATCAGAGACATGTTTTCTCATAAGAACATTGAAAGAAACCATTAAATCTGTCCCCCCCATTAGTGTAGCAGACGATAAACTTGAGCGTCACGCTTTTGTCCTTGGAATCTGCATGTGTTTGTCCATCAAGTTATATTATAGAGATCAATGCATCTAGTGCCCCTCTGGTACTAATCTAGCTACAACACTTATACGGTCGTTGGCAACACTATTCACAACATTATAAATGACGTGTAGTATTACTATCTACCGGATCAGTTAAAGTTAAATTTAATGTGAAATATAAGAAAGTGGGATAGTAAAAAATTCATTATAATATTATAGCTTGTTTATTTATATAATGTTAACTTACGAAGAAAAAGAATTAGACATCATATTTGTAAGTATGATTAGTTCTACTTGTGTTTGTTAGAACTAGACTTGTACAGTGTACACATTTTACACTTGATAATATATAGAATGTTTACACCTAGAATTTTTTTTAGCGAACAATAGATATACTAGGGAATAATACGCTACCTACAATCAACAGAAACGTTATTTCTCTCATATAAGAGAAAAAAATGAATTCTTAATATAAACGCAACAAAACTATATAGATTTGAAAAGAAGCAAAATTAAAATGGTAGGTTTTGTGGTATAAGAAACTTAAAAACTTACTATAGCCCTCATAGAAGAACTTAACATCCTCGAATGTAGGTCTTAAATATTTAAATCAATACTAAAGTCTCAATGTGGCACCAACATTATTTTATCCTGCAATAGTTAGCCTACTATATTATTATAAACGATCCCAACCTAAAACCCCATCTACAGACTTGGTCCGTGGTTCGTAAGAACTCACTGCTACAGTATCAGCTAGCTAGCTCTGTCTATAAAAACAAGTTTTCCTAAAATAGGTAGGCCAACTGTAAGATTGGACAAAAAAATTGATATTCTAAAATACTTAGCCTTATGCCGGGATCATGATCAACTTAAACTTAACTTTACGTAAAGAACCTCGTGTGTTTAAATGGAAGTGATCACGATGCACTTAACGTTGACTTGCAGTTAACTTAACCTAAGAGATGTCCTGGGAGTTCTTTTACTTTAAGTGAACGTTACTTGAAGGGTATCACTTATTCTAGCCAGCCATTCATTATGCGAGTGACGTCAACAGTGCTATTTAGTAACTTATTTGTTGGTATTATAACCAATGATTACTCTTTAGCGTAAGTTCTAGTGATCAGACATTGAAACAAAATAATTAAACTAAAATAGGAAAGCTAAATTTATCAAAAATGTTTTGTAATTGATATATATTATATCGATTGAAAACTGTAAACATTCACAGATCATCACTGTAAAACTAATACAAATCACAGATCATACTCGAGAATGAAGATGTTTGGCTCGAGTGGTTACGTTAAGTTACGTGAATTGTGATCACACCTACGTTAAGTTAACTTTAAGTCAACTTTTAAGTTAACGTTAAGTTGATTGTGATCCCGGCATTAACAACATTGATCATTTGGCTAACTTTTATAATAAATTAATAATCAATGGACTATAACCTATGTTACTTTACACCAGAACCCTAGAACACTACTTTTCGCGTAATATCCCAATATTCTCATGGATATGAATGTCATTATCACTTGATTGTGTATTACAGAATGAAGATGATCTGCCTTATGAGGAAGAAATCTTGAGAAATCCATTTTCTGTGAAGCACTGGCTGCGTTATATCGAGCACAAGAAGGGCAGCTCCAGGCAAACTGTGAACATTATCTACGAACGTGCACTCAAAGAGCTGCCTGGAAGGTGAGATCAATCAATATCAAATAACACAACATTCTGTTAGTTGTTAAGAATATCTATAAAAAAACACAATGTATTCTAAATAAAGTAAATAATGCAATAACAAATATATTATTTCTAAACGAGGTACTAATAATAACACAATATGATATGTAGCCTTTGGATCAGCGTTACAACATGTCCTCCCTTCTAGTAATGTTAAAACGATGTCCTTACTTGTCGCAGTATTACAATAATGTCCCCACTTGTAGCAATGTTACAACATTGTCCTCACTTGTAGCAGTGTTACAACGATGTCCTCACTTGTAGTAGTCTTACAAAGATGTCCCCACTTGTAGCAGTGTTACAACGATGTCCTCACTTGTAGCAGTGTTACAACAATGTCCCCACTTGTAGCAGTGTTACAACAATGTCCTCACTTGGAACAATAACAACAATGCCCTTACTTGTAGCAGTAACAATGTCCCTACTTGGAGCAGTAGATAAACAGGATTCAGTAGGTGTTACTACTCTGATGTTTCAGCTACAAGCTATGGTACAACTACTTGAAGCTTCGCAGGCGACAGGTGAAAGGTCGTTGCATCACAGACCCTTCATATCAGGATATTAACAATACTTTCGAGCGGTCATTGGTCTTCATGCACAAGGTACAAGCTTAAACAACTTCTTATTGATTACATTATAACTGCAGAGCTGATAATCAGTCACTGAATTAGTTAAAATGCAACCACATTTTGCAGAGAATGGAAAAACTGTCGTTAGTACACCACCAATACTTCAATCAAAACAAAATATTGCAACATATTGAATGCACAGACAAGCTTACGAATCCAGCTGGCTTCCATTATGCCAAATATCAAAGAGATTTGCAAAATTGTTAAATTATTATTAGCACCGCGTCTTTCTACCCATTCGGGTTATACGCACTTACGCTAATGTGTAATGGTAGGGTGATTGTGAGATGAAATGGAGGACCTACAGTTTAACGTGGAATCCGAACCACGGTGGGGACCTGGCACTCCTCACATTCACAAGTTGTGATTAATACACGTCTTGTCAGAGGTGAAGGAAGGGTTTGGCTATCAGATAAATCTGTGCTGGGACCGGGGATTGAACCCCGAATCCCCAGCACAGAAATCTGATACCTTACCCCTAGACCACCAGGTCACCCAAAAATGTTAAACAATGCCAATATTCTCACTAGAAAAAACTTTTTTAAAATAAATTAAAAATATATAGGCCTAATGTTTAGCATGTAATGGTTTTATTTATGTTACACTCTCTTTATAAATATAATCTTCAAACCTGATCAAAGTTTTAAATTTTCATATGGTAAACACCGATGAGTTAGGTAGAAAGACAAAAAAGATTTTGGGGGATTCACAGTAATTTTTAGGAACCTAAAGGGCTCCGGTAACCAAAAAAATGTCATAACCGCTGGTATAAGGTGTTACTTTTGCAATAGACTAGAGTGCTGATGACAAGATCAGGGTTTGAATCCTGAACGGATGTACTGGAGGTGGTTTATCCTTAATGGTTTTCCACCCCCTCTGTGCAAATGCTGGTATGCTTTATCTAAATTCAGCTTACCTCTTCCCTAACAAATTAACATCATTAGTACATATGCATATAATCCGAACCGGTGGGAAGACGCGTTGCTAGCTCACAAGAAATATATTTGTCCATTAAGAGCATCTAGTTAAAGAGAAAGATGTAGAGGGGAAAACAAAGTAAACTACAATATGTATGTTTTTATGTTGACATCTGAATTTATTTACCTTTATTTATATTTATTTACGGTAAATTCAACTTTTCAATAAAACAAGCAAACAGATTAAAAATATTGAATGTTTGCATTAAAATCTCTACTCCAGTAGTACTCAGGCAAGTGTACTGACTATTCCTCCTAATATTTTTTTAGCAGTGTGTCTTACTACTTGTTCGGGCTATACACTTATGTACTGAGTATGCTTATGGTTTTTGTGATTAGGAAGGCTATATTTTAGAGGAAATGTACCTGCGCTTGTGTGGAGGAAGAGGAAAAAACCATTTTGTAAAAACCCCTCTCAATACAACCGACCGAGATTCGAACCTTGATCTCTCTGTCATCAGCTACTGTCATCTAGTCTACTGCAAGAGTAGTGCGTTAGACCAAGCGGGTCCCCCCTCCTAGTTTAAATCATGCTATAGCCTAGAACTCCATTTTAAATAACTTGAAAATATTGAATCAAAGCAATGTTTTGCACAAGGGTGTACCAAAAGGTGTCACATTAAACTGATATTTGTAGATGCCACGCATATGGTTGGACTACTGTCAGTGCCTTATGGATCAATGTCGCATCACACGCACCAGGCAGGTGTTTGATCGTGCCCTACGCGCTCTCCCCATCACTCAGCATCACCGTGTCTGGCCTCTTTACCTGAAGTTTATCTGCACACATGACATTCCTGAAACGGCTGTAAGAGTCTTCCGGCGTTACCTCAAGGTGAGCATTGACAGATCCTTTTAGTTTTATTTCTTCTTTAATAATAGCTCTGATCTATGACAGTTCTTTGTACACATCAGCTATTTACTTGATGCAATCCTTGACACTATACAAACTATATCAACCCTCTTATCAGAAAGAATAAATTCAAGTGGTATTTTATAAGATTTATTTACCACATGAGATTGCCTGCAGGGCTGCAGTACAGTGAGGACTACGATAGCTAGGAAGGCTCTGCAGTAACGGTTAGTGGGGCTCTGGTGAAGCTAAGATAGGCCCAGCAAGACAGTAGTGGTTATACAACTTGCTTTCGAGAATGGAACAAAAAGCCTTGAAATGGGTGGATTTAAGAATGGGTCATGGTGGAGGAGAGGTGGTGGGATGAAAGGATACAATGGAGAGACTTATGTTCCAAACAGACCCGGCCAGTGGCTGGAAACTGTTCATGAAGAAGATGATGATGAGGACTTAGTACATGTTTGTACTAAGTTGTACTTGCTACAGTTTTGTACCAAGCTATTTGTATTATACCTGCCCTAAAAAGGGACCCACTTTTATACCTTCTTTATCTTAGTCTTCTACCCTCATTCATCTATCCCCATCCCTCTATCCCCCCATTACTCACATCTGCACGTTTCACAAATATTCATACAAGTAGACACATAAGTAAAGGATGAGTCATCCATCACGATAAGCACATTAAGTCAAAGATAAATACAACAAACTAAAAATTGTTGAGCCCAAAATTATGCCGCACCTGAGCATGAGTATCTTATGAGCTTGGCACGGGCTCAAAAATGTGAGTACCTGCATATGTACTTGATTCTTATCTGTCAAAATTCATTAAGTTTAAGTCTGGCATTAAAATGAAACAAGAAAAATTAAGATTGGCGTTATTTTACCAATATTAGTCATCTAATTTAAGTGCCAGAAAGTTATAAATTTACTCCAATATGTCCTTTGTGAGCTGGTGGTCTCGCATTGATCAAATATTGCCATTTCCTTTTAGTTTTTACCCAAATGCAAAACCTGGATAATTTTACTTGTATCAATTGATTCAGCTCTGTCCGGAGGATGCGGAAGACTATATCGAGTACTTGTCGTCCATTGGTCGGTTAGATGAGGCTGCTGTTAAGTTGGCTCACATCGTCAACAAGGAAGACTTTGTTTCCAAACATGGCAAGTCCAACCATCAACTCTGGAATGAACTGTGCGAACTCACTTCCAAAAACCCTCACAAAGTCAGGTGAGTTGACCCGAGGGGCTTATGCTTGCTCCGGGAGAGCTTCAAACCCTGGATGACTCTAAAATATTCTTGTAGTGTGCCACTTTTATTGGTGTCTTTCTTTACCATACGGAAGAGAGAAGGAGGGGAAAACTGAGAAAGATGGAGGAATAATGGTGCACAGATTTAGAAAAATGGTGGAGAGAGAGAGGAAGATTATGGAGAGAGATAGAGAGAAAGGAATAATGGTGGAGTTACAGAAAAAGTATGGTGGAGAGATAGAGGATGATGATGGAGAGATAGAAGCAAATGGTGGTCTGGCCGCAGGCTGGAAACAGTGCTTGTTGGATAATGAGTCAAGTGGTGATCAAATAAAACAGTTTATATTTGTCCTTTTGGTTGCAGGTCTCTCAATGTGGATGCTATTATCCGTGGTGGATTACGAAGATACACGGATCAGCTGGGGCACTTGTGGAACTCTCTCGCAGATTACTATGTTCGCAGTGGACTTTTCGAGAGGGTCAGTTCTATATTTGTGTCTTAGGCTATACATTCTTAGAAGTTTTAGTTTTGTGAAAAGATTCAGTTTATTTGAGAATGAAAAGTGTGCATTAACATCGTGTGTGTACATTCAGTCAGGAATGAAATCAATCTCCTCAAAAAAGAGGGATGTTTAGTTTGATGTAGAGACACAGAATTTTCTCCAGCCATATTTCATGAACTTTTACTTAGGACATTAAAATGGCTATAAATACATCAAAACTTTTTTTTATTACTGTCTCTTACTACCCGTTCGAGTTATACGCTTATGTACTAATTATGCTAATGGTTTTAGGGATTAGGAAAGATATATAAAAAGAAGTGTATCTGCATTTGTGTGGAGGGAGAGTAGAAAACTATTTTGGAAGAACCCCGTTCAGTACACCCTACCATGATTTGAACTTCAATTTCCCTGTCATCAGAAGTAATTCTTTTTATTTAATATCATAATGTTAGCATATTTAACTAAAATACAATTTGATTCGATAATTATTGGAAATTCTCAAATAATATCAGCTTTGTTCGAGATTCAATTTGAACTCAAAAAACCTGTGTCACAGATGTTTAAAAATAACACAATTATTACTAGGACATTAGATAAATACAGAAAATTTATAAAACTAAAACATAGTTAAAAATAAAAACTGTTAAGTATGTTTGTGGGAGTTAAGGCAACCCCAGGAAGTGAAATTCTAACTTTCTTGTCAAGGTCAAGTAATGTATTAACCATAGGACGATGCTCAGCAATCTTAATATGTTGTAGAAAATAACTGAAAAGAAGAACTGACTTTATAGTCATGTGAAAAAATTACAGCTAGATATGCATGTTTAGGTGTTGTCTAAAATTAAAACAAGTTAATGTAGTCGTAGGGGTTTGCGAAGTTTCAAAACAAGTATCAGTTTAGACTTTGCTTCAATAAAAATTCAGCTTTGACAACCACGAAACTTCATAAAAATATATATTTACATTTAAAATACTCATTTTATGTTCAATTAGTGCCATTCTGAGCTATTACGTACACTACAAATCAATACTCATTTAAATAGGGGAGTGCAAAGTCCACCTTTTTGGTTCGAAGTCAAGTTGAGTCGAATATGGGAAATATTCTCAATGTCGAATCAAAATTCTAATATTTTTCTATTTAATTCTGAGTAAAAATATTATTTTGACATTGAGTATATTAACTAACATCAAACTAAATATTAATTTTTTTTAACACAAATATGTGTAATTAAAAGTTAAGACTTAGGTAGAGCTGGGCCGATCAGCTATTTCCGATTAGTCCGATGCCGATCATTTGCTGCCGATTAGGCCGATCACCGATGCCGATTATTTTTGTTTTCAATTTTAATAAGTGTATAAAGTAAAATGACTCTTAAAGCAAAAAAAAGTTACTTTTACTAGTTTTATAATGTCCAATATAGTTTTGTTTTAATAACATTTAAATAGAAGCTTTTAAAGTGTAAAGGTTGTTTAATTATTATTTTATATTGTTATTGTTAGGACAAATGAACCTATCATTAAACAAAAACAAATCACATTAATAAATAGCAAATATACCGGTACATGTTAGATAATTACAATATGATTTCACATTTATAATTAAATAGGCCTACTGACCCTTTCATTAGACAAAGACAGATCATAATCAGCAAATTTAAATTTAATTTTAATGATAAAAAATAATCAAGGCACACATATTTTTGCACACAAGGAGAATAGGCTTACATCTATTTTGTTTTTAGATGAAATAGGAATTTTTACATCCAATGTCTATTAAAATATGGCTTCAATATTAAACAATTTTTAACAATCGTAATATTTTTGTGAATTGTGATTTATATATATCATAACATAGGTTTTTGTGATTCTACAAAGCATTCCATCATAATTTAACTACTAAATATTAATATCGTATAGAAATAAGTGGTTTCTTAAAAAAAAGTATAATAAAAAGGCATCACCATTTTTAAACAGTAATCCGATCTTTTTATTAACAATTTAAATAATCTTAATGAAAAATAACATTGTTTTAACTACATTTAAATAAAAACTACCTTTAGAAAATCGAATGAACGGTGAACGGGTCAAAATGAACGGATCATTGAACTGAACCAGATACAATGAATCGTTCATTTAAAAGAACGATTTTGCCCATCTCTACTTCAATATGATAAAATAAATAATAAATAACATAATGTGCAACGAAAGTTATTTTTCGTGTTTTTTTTTAAGAAATACTTTAAAACTTATTTTAATTTACTTTTAACTATTAAAGAAAATGTAAAATTTAAATATTAATATATATTAATTAAATTCATATTGAAATATGAGCGAAACAAATTCCCTGCCAGTGGAAAGTTTTGTACTTGCATTAAAAGAAAAACGGTTTCCATTTAAAACAAAATGTGCGCATGTGCGAGATTATTACGTCCGATGTTTCATTTTTTGGGCATCTTTAACAAATCGAAATAAAACAACACCAATCTGCTAATATTTTATTTTATGATTATTAGATTTGTTACTTGTGAGTATTTTTATTTCTAATAACGAGCATAAATTGGAAAAAGACCTATAGTAAATATAATTATTTTGATATATTTTGTTTGGAATGTTGGATGTGCTGTTTATTTCAAACCTAAGTCGCTAAGAACAAGCTAATTATTCAAAGATCACATACGAGAGAGCAGAGATAAAATATTATTTTTTTAGGAATTAAAATATACCCACACATTTTGAATAATCGGCATAAATAAGATTCAAACATCGATCATTGGAATCGCCGGTTATGCGATAATCGGCCGATGATCGGATTAATAATCGGCATCGGCCCAGCCCTAGACTTAGGTAAACTGTTCTCAGAATATGTGTAAAAAATTAATTAATAAAGTTACTAAGTTGGATAGATGTAATAAAGTGATGTTGCAAGACAAAATATATGATTACGATTTACTTCTAGTATAAAGTATTATGGTGCATGCTTCTTGAATTTTGTTTTGCAGCTACCATGAATATGGCATCATAATGTGCCGAAACATGTCGGTATAGAGTATTCCAGCAAAATTTTTTAACGCTGGATATGCATAAGGAGTAATGGTATAAAAACAGATAAGGCCTAGAATATTCTACTACATTCTCTACTTCATTTAAAATCGTTGGCAGATGTTAACCTCCAAATTAAATTTTATAATCTTTTATCTTAATTCATATTTGAACTTTAAACATTGTTTTTCTATTATAGATTGTATATTTAAATGTCTTTGGACAATAATACTCAATGGATACATTATTACTCATTTGGCTAGTGCTAACCTCTGATTCAAATTTTATACTTTTTAATTCATTATTTATTTGAACCTAATAAATTGTTTTGTCCAGACTATATAGTTTATCTGTAAGTTTGGTAACAACTTTCTTAACGTGTATTTATATATTTTTTTAGACTTTTCATCAACTTATATGTAGTCAAGTTGATGATGAATGATTGATTTTTATGTTTAATGTTCATATTCTGACATTATGTTTTATACTAGAAGTAAATTGTAATCATATATTTTGTCTTGCAACATCACTTTATTACATCTATCCAACTTAGTAACTTTGTTAATTAATTTTTTATATATATTTTGTTAACAATATACCTAAGTTTTAACTTTTAATCATATCCACTCCTTACTTTAAACAATTTTTAGAATGCTTTCTAAAATTTTACGAATATTTGTAGCTTATTGCCAACATATAAATGTTTTATTCACTTTAATTTTGTATTAAAAACCCTTTTTTAGGTATACAGCCTCAGTGAGTAGTAAAGAAAACATGCATTTCCTTTAATTTAACTGGATTTTCCCTGCATGGTGTTTCACTAACCTTTCACACACAAGATAGAATTAACAAAACACAAGAGTTAATGAACGTTCAAGAACAAGACTAACATTATAGAAAAATATGAGTTTAAGTTAATTAGGTTTTGAAGTCCAGTTTTACAAAATTTTAGTTATTCTGTTTAACAAATCAACAAGGAAACTTTTGTTTTTATAAATCCATTTAAATCTTGCCATGTGAATTACTAAAAAAAGTAAGGTTCTTACTTTGAAAGTGCATGCGCCTATAGCAAATCTTGAACATAATATGACCTTGATGATAACAATTTCCCTCATAAATTAATTCTTCATGTAATCTATATAAAATAAGCAATTTTTTGTAGATTTAATTTAATTTTATTTATGGTAAAATATTTAACAGCAATTTTCATTTACAAGTACTCAATATTTGCATAAGTTTTTTAAAAATAATTTAAGGAATGTCATGTTTCTTGCATGCGCCCAACTATCTTTCAAATTTGCTGCTAGCCTACACATTAACAGGAATGTGAATTTAACATACTGATTCATGTAGTAAACAAGTGAAATGGCTGTGTGTGTGGATTTTAAAATATTAAAAAAATGTTTTCAATATTCAAGGAATACTTCAAAGGTTTAATTAAACACATTGAAAAAAAAACTTGAATTATTTATTTAAATTTATACTTTCAAGAGGAATACATTCATCTTCAGTTGATACCAATCAATGTTTGTGATCAAGTCGGTTAAAGGTTTAATGTTATGGCCGTCTTGAAATTCAAAGTTTTAAAGAAATTTTTGTCAGTTCCACCAAGAAAATAAAGCCAACTTGTCCCAATACTCAAAATGATAGAGATATAAGCCCCTATTTTATTTCTTGAGGTAATTTCAGTTCACTTTTATTTGATGTAAAATATAAGTCACTAGATTTTGAATAGCAGACAAAGCTTCAAATAGCTGCCGAAGCCAAACATGGGTTCGAATTGAATACGAAGTACACTAAGATTCGCTTCTGCTTCGAATTTTTTGAAGTTTTGTACACCCCTACATTTAAACAAACCTAAAGTTATTAAATTGCATGTTGTGATAGTAACTAGATTTATCAGCTTCAAATATAATCTTGCCAAAATTTGTGCAATAAAACGTTTTTTTAGATGATTTTAGTGCATAGACTTTTAGAAATAACCACAACATAATATTTTTTCAAGCATAAAACAACTAACAATAAAAATATTCAAACTTTGGCTTCAAGAATATCTCATATATTCGATTTTTGCTAGCTTAGAATTGAAAAAATTGTCTTCACCCACTCTTAGAAATGAATGGTTTTTGAATCTGTTTAAAGTACACCAATAACTTCTGTAACTGTCTACTAAGTGTCAATAAATAGCAGAGAACCTTTCTAATTATGCCCGATGTTTCTTCAGGCAAGGGATATTTACGAAGAAGCGATCCAAACAGTGACCACAGTGCGCGACTTTACGCAGGTGTTTGATGCCTACGCACAGTTTGAGGAGCTGAGTCTCAACAAGAGGATGGAAGAGGCGACCAACAACACCACAGAGGAAGGTAATTATCACAACATGAGGGAAAATACATAATCTAGTTGCTAGAAATCTAATAATCATCAACTGTCTCCAGTCAGTGGCTAGGCTGGGTCAGTTTAGTAAAATACCTCCACCTTCCTTCTTTATTTTCTTCCATTCTTTTTCTCTCACTCGCACACTTGCTGTTATCTGCTCCTCCCATCTCTTTCTTGGTCTCTCTTGTGGTATTTTTCCTTCAAAATTCACCTCCATCATTCTCCTGTACCCCATCCTTTTCCCGGATAACTCAATTCCTTATCCTGTTTTTCCTGGTGACAACTAACATGCTCTCCTTGTCTCTCTTAGATCCAATATACAGGTTTCTGCTGTGTATGCAACTATTGGTACAAAGTACATGCCCTAACTCTTACCACCTTACAATTCACTTCTTTATAGCAGCTCTCTTACACANAGATTTCCTGGCTACAGACCGGGAGTTGGTTTGGAACGGGGTCAAACTCAGCCTCTTGAGGAAAAATGAGGAGCTACTTGAATGAAAATGTTGCGACTCCGGTCTAGACAAGGAAAATGAACGGCTGAAGCATTTGTTGTGCTGACCACATAATACTATCTATCTGCAGAAGTTGACACAATCACTCTTTGTCAGAAAATGTCGGTCATTATAGCTTGATTGCGGGTTGACAGATGTCAGGCACTTGGTTGGTATATCTAGATTGTGGGCTGACAAATGTCAGCTGCTTGGTCAGTATAGCTTGATTGCAGGCTGACATATGTTGGCTGCTAGGTCGGTATAGCTCGATTGTGGGCTGACGCCATGAAGTTTTTTTAAAAATATATATTACATGTTGCCATCTACTAGAGGCCGGCCAGTAGTTGATGCCACTTTTAGGGAGAGGTGTTGGGTCAGGAGTAGGGGATGCAACCTGCTTGAGCGAAGGACTTTCACTCCCCAGCACAGTAGTGTAAACAACCAGCACACGATGTTGGTGGTGGAAAGGACCCAGTAGCTCTGGGCTACTCGCTTCCTCTACCACTGAAAAGTGACTGTAAACCGGTTTGTTCCTTAATCACATGCCGGCCGGCTGGCCTCTAATGCGGTATATTCACCTGGTTTATGCCGATGTAACACATTGCAGATGACGTTGATCTGGAACTGAGACTTGCAAGGTTCGAGCACTTGATGGAACGACGACTGCTACTACTGAACTCGGTCCTGCTACGTCAGAACCCGCACAATGTGCAGGAGTGGCACAAACGTGTCAAGCTGTACGAGGGTAGTCCCCATGATATAATCCACACTTACACCGAAGCTGTGCAGACCGTGGAGCCCCGCCTGGCCGTGGGACGGCTGCACACATTGTGGGTGGCTTTCTCCCGCTTCTACGAGGGCGCCGGTCAAATAGACGATGCCAGGGTGGTCTTTGAGAAGGCGACCCATGTAGCATATGTCAAGGTAGACGATTTGGCATCTGTCTGGTGCGAGTGGGCCGAGATGGAAATCAGACATGAGTGAGTCCTATATCATGAACAATATCTTACTCCTAGGACAAAGTTATGTTATTCAGCTGAGGGATTATCTCCAAATTGAACCAATATTAACCTATTAATATTTATAGAGATAATCAATTAGGGAAAATAGAGAAAATTTGTCCAAATACATTTGTGTAAGGGGTGTGTGAAGCTTCAAAAACTTCGACGTTTCCTCAAATATTCATCAACTTTGACTTTGATTCAAAAGTATTATTCCAGATTTGACAATTACA
Organism: Timema genevievae; assembly: GCA_902155825.1. Classification (NCBI taxonomy): domain Eukaryota; kingdom Metazoa; phylum Arthropoda; class Insecta; order Phasmatodea; family Timematidae; genus Timema; species Timema genevievae. Next base: position 126,831 of record CABFWO010001357.1, read on the forward strand.
AAGATTGGCTAGTAAAAATATTTTAAGTTAAATAATTTGATAACCTTCTGCTATAGTAACTTAATTTATCAGATTAAGATGAAAATGTGTATCATTGTCTGCAATATATTACATTTTGTAACTGATATTTAATACCTCAAGCTATAATATATAATTTGTCGACATATAATAACATTTTATTTTAACATTAAATAATTTTTTATACATTCAAAATTGGATTCAATCTCAAGATTACTCTTCATATAATTCAATTTGACTTTGTTTCAAACAAAAAAAGTGGACTTAGTACACACTTCTCCCTACATTTGTGTGTATTACATTTTGTATAAACAAATAGTGACCACAACTATTAGTACAATAGCGATAAGTTTGCCCTGGTTAGAAATTATTCTCCCCCTCTCTATTCTTTCTTGATAGTAGTGATGCTTGTTGGCAGGAACTACAAGTAAACCCCAGTTGGATTATCCCCTTACTGCTCTTCCTTGATGGTAATGATGATAATTATGCTAGTGGTTCTTGTTGGCAGGAACTACGAGGAAGCGCTACAGTTGATGCAGAAAGCCACTGTGATGCCTCCAAGGAAGGTGGCCTACCATGACGAGTCAGAGACTGTACAGATGAGATTGTACAAGTCCTTGAAAGTGTGGTCGATGTATGCTGACCTTGAGGAAAGTTTCGGGACATTTAAGGTACGTTTGTTTTAATCAGGTCTGTGGAGTTTGTACGCCAAACTCCCGACTCCGACTCCTCTATTTCCTGCACAGTAAATTGTAGTCCAAGGCATTTCATCACCACCACGTGGTTCATCAGGTTACTTTGCTCCATAGAACATAAAAAAACCAACTTGCAACAGATTTTGGAGGCTTCTGATTTTTTGAAGGTCCTGAGGCAGTATCCCGTCGTCACCTTCCCTTAAATTAGAACCTGTATATATTACAATAATATTAAGGGATGGGCCCTCGAATCCTTAAGTATATTTGAGGATTAAAAAAAATTTCAAATTCAATACTCAAATCCTTTTTTAAAAAAAAATTGTTTTTCAATTTTTCAAGTGAATTTTGTTTTATAGCTCTAATACTGTTTATTGGTGGTTCAGAACCAATTATAATTATAAGATGAGCTTAACACCCAGACCAGTAATTTAACACTTAAAATGAATGTTTGAACAGATTTTATAAGAAAGAATGTTAACATTTAGTTACTATTTCTATTAGACATTATTCTTTTATGTTTATATTTCCTCTTATTTTAATAATTTTCTCCAAGATGCAAGTTCGACCCACCTCTAATAATATTAGAAGTTTTTATTTTGGAGTCAGAGTCAGTATAATTTAACCGACTCTGCCCAAAATTACTTCCGACTCCACATTTCTGGTGTTAATGATACGTTAAGTCCACTAATTAAAATACATTGCAGTTCCAGAAATAATATAATTTAATGTTAATATTTTGTATTATACTGTTTGTTGAATTCCACTATTCCCGAGAAATAAAACGGTAAGATTTGTTTCAGACTTGCAAGGCTGTGTACGACCGTATCATTGACCTGAAGATTGCAACTCCGCAGATTATAATTAACTATGGACTCTTCCTGGAGGAGCATCAATATTTCGAGGAGGCCTTCAGGGTGAGTATTGGACATAGTATTCTTGGCCTTCAGGGTGAGTGTTGGACATAGTATTCTTGGCCTTCAGGGTGAGTATTGGACATAGTATTCTTGGCCTTTAGGGTGAGTGTTGGACATAGTATTCTTGGCCTTCAGGGTGAGTACTTGACATAGTATTCTTGGCCTTCAGGGTGAGTATTGGACATAGTATTCTTGGCCTTTAGGGTGAGTATTGGACATAGTATTCTTGGCCTTTAGGGTGAGTATTGGACATAAGTATTTTTGGCCTTCAGGGTGAGTATTGGACATAGTATTCTTGGCCTTCAGGGTGAGTATTGGACATAGTATTCCTGGCCTTTAGGGTGAGTGTTGGACATAGTATTTTTGGCCTTCAGGGTGAGTGTTGGACATAGTATTCTTGGCCTTTAGGGTGAGTGTTGGACATAGTATTCTTGGCCTTCAGGGTGAGTATTGGACATAGTATTCTTGGCCTTCAGGGTGAGTATTGGACATAGTATTCTTGGCCTTCAGGGTGAGTATTGGACATAGTATTCTTGGCCTTCAGGGTGAGTATTGGACATAGTATTCTTGGCCTTCAGGGTGAGTATTGGACATAGTATTCCTGGCCTTCAGGGTGAGTACTTGACATAGTATTCTTATATATCGTTACAGGTGTATGAGAAGAGTATTTCAATGTTAATTATGTTTTTACAGGCATATGAAAAGGGCATTGCACTGTTCAAGTGGCCAAACGTTTATGACATCTGGAACACGTACCTGACAAAGTTTTTGGGTCGCTATGGTGGATCCAAACTAGAACGCGCCAGAGACCTGTTTGAACAATGTTTGGAACATTGCCCTGACAACTTTGCTAAAGGTTAGTTTGATCACATTCACCACAAAGAAACCTTATTGGTTTCATCCCTATTTTAATTCATCCTCTTAAGAAGATACTTCTTTCAACAAAATTGACTTCAAAAAGTGAAAAGAGAGTTTACTTAGGGAGATATATTATGCATTCCTCACTCTTCATTGCTTATGTTAAATGTTCTGTGATCTTCTATCCGAGTCCAGAGTAAGCTCTAGTTTGCTACTGGTGCAAGTAGCCAACATTGTTATATGTGAAATGAAACTACAAAATCTAATAATTTCAACGAGCAAACTTGATTCCTCTGTATCAGTGGTCTCCAAGTGGACTGTATTGCTTCCTGAGCGGCAGTGGGTTTACCTAGGGGGCTGTTAAGGGGTAGGGGGAGCGCTAGAGGTGGTGATCTTAAAGACCTCTCACACCTAGGCGTATCAAAGCGTGACAGCCAGTACCGCTCCCACCTAAGTGAATTGAACCAAAGCTTAGTGTTTGGACTCAAATTTAGGCCAAGAGGAAAGTCGAAATGGAATCGTTTTGAATATAGAGACGAACCAAAAAGTTTTGTAGTTCTTCTTTTCTCACTTATATAACTACATGATAGAGCTCTGCGAGTACTTGGATTTTGAGCTTCGAGCCGAATCGTCACTAAAGTTCGGGAACGAGTTTGAAAGTTTGGTAAGCTTGTCATTTTCGAGCTTCATGTTGGTGTACTTACAAATACATTTTTAAAACACAATGGTAATTATAAGCCATTTAATTAAGATAGTATCTGCTGTTTCACTTAAGTTATTTGGCAACTTAATATAACTAGTAAAATTAATGCCAAATTTTACATTTATAACATAATAGAGTTATAAAACTACTTTAGACCGGTAAACTTATTCATTATGGTCGTCACTTTTGAATTATCCTCGATTAAAGTTGCATTGCCATTGCAAAGGTGGATACACATAAAAGAGAACAAATACATTCTTGCCTTTACAATGAAAAGAACAACACAGTTCACACTTTACACTGCTGCCACTGGACATAAAGGTAATGGCTGCCTCTTGAAGAAAATTTATTGTTACCAACCAATCCCTCGACCTAGGTTTCACTCTATCGGAACTCATTAGGAGGTAGTGTGAAATGTGCAACGCGACTTCCTGAATGAGGAAACCAAAAAACACAAAAGGGAGAGAAAGGAAAATGGTAAAGAATGATAGGACACTAGGATAGGAATAACCATATTGTGTTTGTTCCCTTTTATAATTTTATATTCATCTTTCCTGTATTTTCTTCCAAATATAACAAAGTACTTTTAAAAAAGAGTTTTTCCTTAGAGAGAATTCTAAAGTAACAAAGTGAAATGAACGTCATTCTTTCAGTTGTAGCCATTTAAGATGTTTAAAGTATGAATATATATGGTTGAAGTATCAGATTGTAAATGAAGCAAACACACAATATGGCAAATAACATTATTGTTTCTTAGTCGGTGGAATTTGTGTGAAAGATTAAAATGTACCTGTGTGTAAAGGTTCTTGGTTAATGTGGCAAAACCAAAGATACAGGGAGTTTTGCTTTACATTGAATACTCTTTATTGTATGTCCACAGCTCTGTACCTTCTCTACGCCAAGCTGGAAGAGGAACACGGAATGGCGCGTCACGCCATGGCGGTGTATGAGAGAGCCACGAAAGCTGTTTTGCCAGGAGAAATGTTTGAGGTGAAATGGAATTGCCATTTTTAGTTATCATCAGAAAATGTTTTTAGCCTGTGACCAGGTCAGTTTAGTAAAATGCCTTCATCTTCCTCTTTCCTTGAGGAGAATGTTAGTTGTTGCAGGGAGAGACAGGATAAGGAATGAAGTTGTCCAGGCAAGAGTTGGGGCAGGTCTAGCTGAGAAAATAGAGAAAGCAAGGCCGAGATGGTATGGGGTTGTAATGAGGATGTTGGGGTACATGAGATAGTAGAGGAAACAAGGCTGAGATGGTATGGGGATGTAATGAGAATGTTGGAGTACAGAGTATATGAGATCGTAGAGGAAGCAAGGCTGAGTTGGTATCGACATATAATGAGTATGGAAAAGGAAAGGAATGCAAGGAGAGTGATGAAAATAAGAACCATATTGAACCGAAAATAGTCCACACTTTTTTCCCAAAAATAACCTTTATAAAACCTCGATCCTGCCTATAATTGTACCCTTTGATAATACGTAATAAATGTAGTAGCTTTGAGGACTGCATACAGTTATATTGATATATATTGAAATAGGTAATAATATCCCCAACAGATGGTGCTCATAACTGCTTAGTTTCAAAATCTTTGAAAACTAGATGGACCTTACTCTAGTAATAAAAATTTAACTTTAAGTCAAAATGGCTGACGGAATTAAATAGTAAAACCCTCGTTAATAGATAATATTACTTTTCTTAACTTGTTATTAGAGACTTTAGGTTTCTGTCTGCTGGCCACTGTTGTCAATTGTGATAAGAATTTAGTGTATTTGTTTACTAAGTTTGGAATAGTGTAGATATTTTCTTGTGATACTTCACTTTTAAAAATATATCTAAATACGTATTTACATCTTTAATCTTTTTTCTACAAAAATATGACCTTTAAATTCCAAATTTATTTTATGAACTATATAATATTTTTCAAAAATGTACAAAATTGTATCTCTGGCTGAAGGAAAGGAGTAACCTTTCAACGACCCTGACCCTGCCTCCGCAGTCTGAATGAAGTTGCTGGATTAATAAATAATACAGAGATCATGATTAAAAAGCATCTCTCAGCCATTGATTAAGACAGTTATAACAAAAAATAATTAATTTTTAGTAATAAGACATGTAAATAATATAAACACTAAGAAAGGTAACGAAAAAAGGGTTTATTTGATTAGTTTTAAAATGGAATCATTTTCAGACAAATATATTTCTTTTCCTTTTAAAGTGATCATATTTTTAGGGTGCAGCCTATATTCGAGGGGTCGCTTGTTTTCGGGTCAATACAGTATGTAGGGAAAAACCCAAGGGCGACTATTGAAGAGATGGGAGGACTAGATAACAGCAAGTGTCTGAGTGAGAGGAGAAGAAAGTAAGCAAGTAAAGGAAGTAGAAAGGTGGTAAGACAAGGGAAGATGGAGGCATTTTATAAACTGACCTGGCCACAAGCTGGAAACAGTTGTTGATGATGATTATGAAGAGTAAGAGTAAGGGGTCAACTCTTTATCTTGAAACCCCTTCATTATTTCCTTAATATAAATATAAAAATTGGAATACTTCCTGAATTTTTTTGTTAAACCAGTTGATTCGTGGATTTCTAAAACTGGATATGCATCATTATTACTTTGCTTTATGGATTTTTTGTACTTAGAAAAAAAACCATTTCACTAGATATATTCGTTTTTGAAACTTCCTTGCTATCTTCTTATGGTGTTGTCAGTTGTTCAACATTTATATCAAGAAGGCCGCAGAGATCTACGGTGTCCCCAAGACTCGGCAGATCTACGAGAAGGCCATTGAGCTGTTGAGTGAAGAGAACTCCCGAGAGATGTGTCTGAGATTTGCCGAGATGGAGACCAAGCTTGGGGAGATTGACAGAGCGAGGACAATCTACGCTCATTGCAGTCAGATGTGTGACCCTCGGGTAGGAATAGAGTAACATCTGACATCTCCCAGTCCATTTAGTCTTGTTCTTAACTTTAAAAAGACTGGCCATCTTATTATTTAAATTAGATATGTCTTATAAATATCTAAATAGTAATTCAATTGGTACCACATTGAATGTGCCATAAATGGATACCTTGATTTGTGGAAAATAAAATGATTGGATTTTGTTATAAAAATTCTGCAAATAAAATATTTCTTTTTGGTAAAAAAATTTGCTACAAATAAACTCTTATTTAAAGTGGTATAGTGCAACAAATATAAAAATGATGGCCATAATTGGTTTGTCGCTAATAGCCACCATACTGGCTTTCTTCCATTTTCCTCTTGCAACCCAATAGTGATGGTTGCAATGGGAATGATTGCCCTTTAAAGCACTACAGTGGACTAGATGGTATTTACAAAGAACACAGGTAGGAGCTGGATAGAGCAATCATGACCTGTTTAGAGCGACCACAGATATCCTTGGTCTTTCTGGTATGAGTGTCTTGTCGTTTATGATAATGCTCAAACTTGCACATAACAATTTGATTTCCAAAATTAACGTTGAATTTTATTATTGTTTTATTTAAACTAAAATTTGGCTTAGGTTACGGCAGATTTCTGGCAGACATGGAAGGAATTTGAAGTCCGTCATGGCAATGAGGACACGATGCGAGAGATGTTGCGGATCAAGAGAAGCGTTCAAGCTACGTACAACACTCAGGTATATTGTGTTTGTCAGTTGTTGGTTTATAGGAAGCTTTGATTCAACACACAACTATACATGAGGATATTTAATGTTGTATTAGACATAGAGATGTTAGATGAGAAAGAATAAAGAGCACTCAACCCATTCTTTGGCGCATGTGTAGCACAGCTTTTTTTTGTTTAGGCCTGGCAGTCATTTTTCTACTCGTATACTTTTATTATACGTTGGCTTTGTGGTTCCGATTATTATCTTCAACATGAAGTATTCATCTTGATAAAATTACAGTGATTCATTGATATACAGTGTTACACTAACTTATTGAAATGAAACGTTGATTGGCGCCCCCACCAGGGAACTTTCAGGCAAACACAGGCATTGTTCATTGCCTGCGCTAGGGAAAGGGCTAATGTACAAAAAATTGGAATTCCCTCTCCACCCTAGCCTTACACTTTTAGTAGGACTGTGCAAGAAGGCATTTTCTCTTCGAGTTGAGTCTGTGTGAAAACAAGTTATTTTCGAGTTCGAGTAGTATAGTACAATAAATATTTTTAGTGGAATTTATTTAATAGAACCATGCTAAACTATGAAATAAGTACAAATATATATATTTTTTTTGTGAAAAAATATTTTTTCACTTAAATCCAAATTTTCAAATAAATTTAATTTTATAGTAAAGGAAATTGATAGAACTAAGGAAAAAGGGAAAATAAACTACTAAGAGTAAATTTGATAGAGAAAGCCCACCTAGGGAAAGAGGAAAAATGTGGGAAGAATCCAATGCACAAAGGTGACATCATCTTCCTTTCTTCTATCTTCTATAGTAGAAGTAGTCACACACACATTTTAACACAAATAGAATAATATTTTGGCACTGTTGCCTTTATCAAAAACAAAGAAGAGGGTACAAATAACACAAACTCCACAAACTCTCTTCTTTGTGTTTGGTAAAGGCAACAATGCCGAAATATTATTCTATTTGAGTTAAAATGTGTGTTTGACTATTTCTACTATAGAAGACAGAAGAAAGGAAGAAGATGTCACCTTAGTGCATTGGATTCTTCCCATATTTTTCCTCTTTCCCGAGGTGGGCTTTCTTCATCAAATTTACTCTTAGTAGTTTATTTTTCCTTTTTCTTTAGTTCTATCAATTTCCTTTACTATAAAATTATTTAGCCATTGGGCCACCTCATTTTTATACAAATAAATTTAATATGATAGTACTTTTTTTTAAACTACCATATACCAAAGGAAATATTGAAGGATTTTATTTACCTGAAATTATATCTTAAAATTGAATGAATTAATCACACCAGAAATTTTAAGATTAAAAATTCTGAGTGCTCAAATTTTTCTAATTTTGTAAAAATTGTTGAGTTCGAGCAGCTACTAAAACCTGACTCAAACTCAAATTTTCGAGTACTCACACACCCCCACATTTTAAGCTTAAGTTTAACATTAGCGCAGGTAGTTTCTTGAATCCTTAAACTTATTCAAGGATTTGAGAAAATATCGGAGTGTATATTGGAAAAAAAAATTCTTAATTTTAAATTATAATTTGTTTTATAGCCCTAATACTGCTTATTGGTGGTCCAGAACCAATTATAATTATAGGATGAACTTAACAACCAGGCTCCAGACCAGTAATTTAACACTTAACTGAGTGAATTAATGTTATAATAAATGTTATTTAGTTACTATTTCAATTTCTATCATTCTGCTATATTCCTATTTTCTCTTATGTTCTTTTTTCTCCATGATTCAGATTCAAATTTGAGATTCGAAAGTAAAATGAAGATTCAGATTTGTAAAAAAATGGTATCTGACCCATTTCTAATAAATATAGCCCCGTAAAAATGGTTTCATTTTTAGTTAGATTTGGTTTTTTTAATCCCACTTTTCGGTGTTATTTCGTGTTTATTTAAAATTACATGTTATCTGAGGTATTTAAGTATTATTTACATATTGAGACAATGTATAAAAAATTAAAATTTATTATTGCAACCGTATATAGTTGCTTTAAAATTCTTTGTCAAGTTTGTCTGCATATTTCACAATTTTGTAGCCTAAAGTTAGCTTACACTACAACAAAATACTAATACAAATTACAGTATGGTCAAAATTTCTGCTTAATTTCGTGGTTACTTAAAGATTTTATACAAAGATTACATAACCAGATGAATAAATATGAGTTCACACCATTGATAAAACTAACATTCTAGTCACAAATTTCACCGGTTATGCAAAGATTTATCAAAGATTAAGATTATCAAAGCTTTAACTGTTGATTTTTAAATAAAATCTTTTTGTATTACATTTTAACTATCATCATTCTCTTAAGCATATTTCCCAATAGTTATTAATAAATAATCGATAATTGGGATTAATTGGTGTAAATAATAGTAGCGTGAACAATTATTTTAAACACTCTGTTTTACTGAATTGGTACGGTACACCTCTACTAAATAGGAATCTGAAAAATAAATTAAAGGAAAGAGTTAGCTTACATTCAAGGGGTGCTCATAATAACTTACCTGTAATCAATGAAATGATCTTGCTCAGGTGAACATGATGTCAGCGCAGATGCTCTCGGCAGCCACTAATGTGTCTGGTACCGTCGCTGACCTAGCTCCTGGAGCAAAGGATGGCATGAGGATGTTGGAAGCTAAGGCCGCCTTGATGGCTAGAGAAGATCACACTGGTACATGTTTACCCGTCACTGGCACTTTACATGGGGGGCTGGCGCGAGGCAGGTGTTGGGTCGTTCCCTAGAGTAACACTTCTTTCTGCCTGGTACTGTCGCTGAGCACTTTACATGGGAGGTGATGTGAGGCATGTGTTGGGTCGCTCTCAAGAGTACCACTCCTCTCTCTCTGATCAGGGGTGACTCAAGCCAATAAAACCTGTACAGGGTGCCTCCATGATGGCAATCCTGGACAATGTCCATCCTGACTGGCAACTTGGGTGGGCAGCTAAAACCCTGGGAGGTAGTTTATGTGGGGGTGGTAGATGGTTAGGGTACCTGGGGCATCGTATACTAAGACGTTGGTAGCACATACCTATCCTCGCTCAGTGATATTTGGTCAGGTACACCTCCATGAGGTCCCCACTAGGTAAAGCCTCAAGAAACAATGGTAAAACCTATGGCTGAGTTCCTGACTCCCTCCATAGTTTCTTACATCCATGACTGTTTCCAGCCTGTCGTTGGTTTTTTATTCAAGCCATTTATTTTTCCCTACCGGCTAGCTGGACCTGTTGTAGCTTCATATGCCTTATAATCTATCTTAAGACTAGGACAGGCACACAGACACGCTACCGACTGAGCTAAGGAGTGGAATATCTCCTTCCATAATGCTGGTCATTACATAATGAAGGGCCAACTCGTCTTACCCTTGGAGTGAGGATATAATGAGGGGTGGAGGGTTTTCTTGAGCTACCCAATGAAATCTGTCAGGGGTTGTTGGCCTGAACAACTGAGGGTACGCCTGTGGTGGGTTATGAAAGCATCGGGACGGTGAGATTATTTCCCACCCTTGTTCTACAGACCATGGTATTGGGTTGTTCACCACAGCTTAAGAGCCCCTGGCTTGGCTTAAGTCCATCCCAGTCCATTAGGCTGTAATTCTCTAATGTCATTTTACATCAGAAATTGACTTGTAAAGGAAAATAGCAAATGTTTACCTTTTTAATTTTATTTTTCTTTTCCCTGTGATGCTTTTGATGAAAGTTTATCAATTTTCAAGACACTTTTTAACTATACAATAAAGTAGTTTATCATACCTGCTTGGCTTAACTAGCCTACCATGATAAAACATTTAACCATGCATAGATTCTAGGGGTGTGCGAAGTTTTGAAACTTCGACTTAGTTTTTTTCCAAAGTTGATTTTTTTTCAAAGCCATCTTCAACAATTACGAAGTTTTGCCAGTAAAAATATTCAATTTCTGTTCAGTTATTACCATTCTGAGCTATGTGCATTACAAATTAATATTCATATGAAAAAAATCTTGGGTAATTGAGTTGCATTTTGTGATAGTAATGATTTATCAAAAGCGAATCACTGTATGAAATATTATTTTCATTACAATGAAATATTTAAAATATTTTTAAAGTGTTTTTATTAAATAAAGCTACACAAATAAGCTCAGTAAATTTTTTTTTAAGCATAAGATGATTAAAAATATTCATACTTATATTTGGCTTCGATAATATCTAATGCATATTATTTTATTTGTGTTTCCCTTTTAATAGAAGTAGTGTATTTCACACCCCCCAATAAATTCTCTCTCTAGAAGCACATGTGGCTTTCTAGGACGCAACCATTTGTGTATAACCTGAGAGGATTTGTTCACAGTCGAGCAGCCCGCAGGCAAGCCCGGCTCCAGTATCTTGTTTGTGCGAGGAGAGACTCAAGGTCAGGGGCGAGATGGTACCGACACAACCAGGGTGGTTAACCCTGACGAGATCAACATTGACGACTCTGAATAGTGACAGCACAGGGGTGGAGGAGGAAGAGGAGGGTGAGTCGTCACGGTTATATCCTTATTTGTAACCAGTCTTTGATATATTATTTAATTAAAATCACTTTTGAGGCACCTTTTTTAATCACCACCTTACTACCCGTTCAGGTTATACACATGTATGATAATTAATTAAATAGAGAAGGAATCAAGAAGGAAGTATTTTGGAGGTAATATACCTGTATTTGCTTGGAAGGAGAGTGTGAAACCATTTAAGAAAAACCATCCTAAGTGGAACCGACCGAGATTCAAACCCCGATCTCCCCATCATCACCAGGTCAGTCTAGCATGAGAGTGATGTCTTAGACCATTTGGCCACTGAAGCAAGTATATACGTTTTGTTGTGTAGGGAAAAAGCTACAGGAAAAAGAAAGGATAGAGAAACATATAAAAGAGAACAAACACAACATGGCATGCACAATGAAAAGAGGAACGCAGTTCACACTCCCTCCCGACTATTTCTGAAAGAATGAAATATAGGTCAAGAGATTGATTATCTTCAAGAGGTAGCCATTACCTCTTTGTCCAGTGGCAGCAGTGTGAAGTGTGTTCCATCATTCCTTCCTGTACTTTCGGGAATATTTATAAAGTAGAGTTGCAGGCTGAGAGCTATGAGATACAGAACCTGCTCACATTGACAGGTGTTGCACCATTCTCCACACCCCAAACAAGACTCTCTGTGCTGCTGAATAATTGCTTCTGGCTCCTGGCTGTTCTGGTGTCATTAGCGCTATAACCCTAGCTTTACCTTTCAGAGGTCATGCCTAGGGCCCACATATTGTAAATTGTTTAGATTTATAAGAATACAAGGCTTGATTACCTTTTTGGATTTTTTAATTATTGTGGAAAAGATAATACAGTACAAAATAAATATTTTGAAGCTTTCTTTGTATTGTGACCGAGAGTTTTACCACTCTTGTGCGTGTGTGTTGCAGATGAACCGGTGGAGAGACAGGCAGTGCCTGTGGAAGTGTTTGGAAGCCTCAAAAGCAGGACAGAACCTTCGTCTCCAAGTCTAGATTAGCGGTGTTGTTGAGACAAGACGGGGGACAGAACCTGTCTCCCAGTCAAGACTATCGTTGCTGAGACAAGACGGGGGACAGAACCTCTGTCTCTCAGCCTAGACTATCAGTGTTGTTAAGACAAGATGGGGGACAGAACTTCTGTGTCTCAGCCTAGACTATCAGTGTTGTTGAGACAAGATGGGGGACAGAACTTGTCTCTCAGCCTAGACTATCAGTGTTGTTGAGACAAGACAGGAAACATAACCTATGTCTCCCAATTTAGACTATCAGTGTTGTTGAGACAAAACAGAACCTCCATTCATAATATGTCACAGCTTTGTAAAACTTAGTGATCACAAGCAGTCCAATCGGATAAAAACTTGTGTGAAATAATCGGTAGTAAAGCCCAACTTACAGAGTTAAAGAGTCTTTCCTTCTTTTGCATGTTCCTATTTGTGTGTCCCATCATTATTTATTAATTTCTTCATTATACGAAGTAGTGTTGCACTTTTCACACTCCCTTCTGATGAGTGCTGATAGAATGAGACTTAGGTCGAGGGCTTGAGCAGTAATGATAGATTTCAAGGGGCAACCATTACCTCGTCCTGTGGCAGGAGTGTAAAGTATTCTCATTTTAATTGTAAAAGCTATATTGTGTTGTTCACTTTTATGTGTTTCTGTCCTACTTTACTTTACCTTCTTCTATGTCAATGTACCTTAGGTGTAAAAAAGTGCTGTATAGGACATACTCTGTACCTATTGTCAAATATCCAACAGAAACATGGACATTGAATCTAAGAGAGACTAGGAAAGTGGAGGTCATAGAGAGCATGTTAGCTGTCATTAAGTTATCCGATAAAGAATAGGGGTACTGGAAGTACATGAGATAGTAGAAGAAGCAAGGATGATGTAGTAGGATCGGCTAAGAAACCCCATGGCCTTGGACCACTTGGCAACAAGTGTAATCAGAGGTCGACACTGACGGTTGACCTGAAGGCTGACTGTAACGCAGCCACCCAGTAACAGCATCAAACAGGCAGTAAAATTATCCCGTAGATCAAGGATAATATGTAACATCGAAGCTATAGATACAGTAAACTGCATCAGTTTAAAGTTAGATTTGAGTTAGGTTAAGGAGCCTTACTCCTGTTAGTAAAAGATTCGGACTAAGATCGACCTACCCTCATTTGTTATTTGAATGAGAGGAATTTTTTTTTTAATAAAAGATAACATATAAACTGATAAATCGCGCCAAGGTTGCCTAATTATATCCTGGCCAGGCTACCCTCATTTAAAAACATTTTAACTAATTTTTTTTTCAATTACTCCCTTCATTTGTTATTTCAATAAATTTATTACCAATAAAAAGTACAGGACATAAGAAAAAAGAAAAAAATAGGTTGCCTATCTTTTGCTTGGCCCCACTACCAAGTTGCCAGGTATAAACAGGTGAGTTTGTATTATTAATTTACTCTCATTTGTTATTTAATTAAAATACATATCAAAATAAAGGTAATTTATTTGTCAATACGATGGTATTAGGTTGCCTAAGAAAAAGTTGTCCAGACTAACGATTGTTTAGTTTTTAAATATAAATATGAATGTTTGAGTAAAAGAGTGGGGCATGAAAAAGGCATAGGTTCTAACCTAACTCTACATAATCAATCAATAATGGTAATAACAATAATGCCTAGGCTTAGCAAAGACATTTGTTACTCCTAATTTCTAACAACTAACAGAAATGATACGTCATAGATCTAGCCACGTAGTAGGCTATTCCTAATCTCTCCCGTACTGTATAACCTTCTGTGTCACTTCTATCGAGTGGATCCATCGCCTCAAACCTTAAGTCCATCGTTGAAACGTAAACTTTGCTTGACGTGTGGCGTGCGCAATGTTTATCAGCTGCGCTAGTAGTGGTGCATTTTTCAAGTGAGCCGGAGAATATATAGTATAGATGCTCCGCATGACGGAGCGACCAGCAATGAGAGGTGGGGGAAGTTTCCATCGGCGTCTGGAAGGTCTACTCGTATGAGCAAACAGCACCAAAGCTGCTATCAGTTGACTTGTTGACTTTGGTGAGTGCAGAGTCTTTAGCACGTGGACGCGGCCAGTCATTTCCTAAGCGCCACTCCTTTCGATGGGGCATCGGGCTTAGAGGAAGAGTCGGCGAAGTGGGTATGTAAAGAAAGCAAATATGTATTACGAGTCTAGTATGAAACAATAGTATACCAGTAATAACTTTTTATGACTTGCTTGCATCAACTTATTTTCATATTTTATAGTCGAACAGGGCTAACCCAGTCTAGCCCGTTACAGTATAGTCTTGCAATGTATTTAATTTGAACAGCCTTTATTAATTCTTTTTATCTGGCTTGAAGATTAAGCTATCATAGAAAGCATGATGATTTCTCTCTATGACTCCTTTCATTTCTTGAAGGTGCTTGTATTTGGATTCTGAAATGGCAAGTGGACCATTGTATAATGGTCCAGGCTCAATATAAAGGCTACTAGATCGTCTTCTGTGGTGAGGTAGGGGGTTCATACTTTGCAGTATGGTTTTGCTTGTATAGAATCTCTTCGTTTGGTAAGTATTAAAGCGCTCAAATATCGATAACAACTGGATCTCCGATTTTACGTCCAGGTCTCAGTGACTGTAAATTTGTAGTCACTTGCTCAAACTTCTTAAAAAATGAAAAATCAACGACGTTAACTTTATAAGGCTGTGATTGTTGTGCAGAGTACATTAGTGCCACATAATCAAATGGAGAATTTATAGGCAGCTTAAAATATTTCTCTAGAGTTGTATGGACATTATCAACTTCCATCATTGTATGGCCCTTTTCTAAGTAAAGTTGCTCAATGGTTAGTCCTTTGTTATGAGCCAAATCACGCAGGCCACTTGCCAAAACCTCGTTGCGGTTTTGGTAATTACACCCATCAGATATAAGTACTACATGTTTGTATGTTGATGGAAGCTTAGTGATGAAGTCCACAATACAAGATGTGAATTCATTTGAAGAGACACCTCCATTACCTTCGTGCCACACATACAATGTCACATCCCCCTTGTTTAGTTCATAGATAGTAAAATTGTGTACTTATAATTTCTGTCTATAATACTTTTTTTATGTAAGGGTCTTCGGACATAACACACTTTGTAAATCCATAGTAACTATCAGTTTTTCATCACTTGACGATTCTTTAGCTGCATTCTTTGCAGCCCTAGCATCAGTCTTTTTCTTAATGTGGGTATCATATTCCTCTTGACTGATTGTGCCAACTTTGTGACTACAGCAAATGTCTCACTGATATTTACGAGGCACATGTATTGCAATATTTTTCTCTTTCAGTATATCCAAAAATAGGTTTCTTACAGCAATCCTTATCAGTGCACGATTCCTTGTAAACATTGTACATGTAAAGGTAAGAACGAAATGTGGATTCTACATAAACTTTCTTAGATGAAGCTCTGCAATAATGACATGGAATCTTTAGAAGCAAGTTTAGCCAATGCTCAATATGTTTGACTTTTTCAACACACCTCCTCTTGAAAACAACAGTCTCTGAAGATTTAGAGTTCTTCCTCTTCCTTTTATTTGATTTTGAATGGTATTCTTCTTCTGCCCTGTTCAACAGATAATTGAGTTCAGTAACACTCTTTTTTGTCTCTGGACATTTCTTCACCCACCTCTTAAATGTATCTTCTCCTATTCCAAGAGTGTTTATAAAAAATGATCGACAAACTCTCACTTTTTCCGCATCTTGTTTTTGCATGTGTATATCGTGTCCTTCCTTTATTTTAGTCCCACCTGTACCTTTCCTTCTCCTAAGAATACTCTTTGTAGGAACAAGGCCCTTAATTTATGCCTTTTTTCCCTGCCATGTACTTATACTCCAAAAGTAATTGAAAGCAGTCATCCTATCTTCTTCTGTGATAAGGCTACACAAAAATGTTTGGTCACTTCTTTTAATGGTATTTTTATGATTACAGCGTGTTTTTATTTTTCTACCTTCAACCAGAACATTTTAAGTGACTTTATTTCCATCTCTTTTGTACCCAATGTAGGGTAATCCCTTTACTCTCCTTGAACATGCTTCTGATTTACTGGTGGATAAAGTATACCCAACATCTTCACTACCATCATTTTTATGCTGACATTCTTGTGTACTGCTACTCGACTGCAGCGCATGGTTTTTTATGGTCACCATCATTTCCTGCCCTTCTATCTGTTCTTTCACCTGTAATTCTTCAGCTGCAGAAACAAAGTTCTCTTCTCAACGATTTAGTGCATCACCACTTTCGAGTACACCAGGTTTATTATATTCATGTTCCTTTTCTACCTCCACCACTACTTCAAGTTTGTCCTGACGTGTTTCTTTACACAACACTTCTAGTATTTTGGATACTTCTAGCTTATCACCTTCTACCTCTGAGAATACACTTTCTTCAGCCATTTCATTTGCCTCATTAAAAAAAACTATAAAGCTCATCTCCTGGCTCAATAATTAAGTCAGAAGCAATTTCAGCATTTTGAAATTCCATGTTTTGATAATCTAAATTTAATTGTACTGGGAAAGTTGCTTTAATATCATTATGAGTCAATAAAGCAGGTACTTCAATTCCACATTGCAGATTAAGACTTTCTAAACCCATTCCTTTTAACCTATCTTTGGGATTTTCAACACTCACTGTTAGGCCTACATTGTCATTAGAAAAATGTTGATGGAGATCTTGATCTACGTGACATTTGTCCCATACTTTTTCTTTCACCAATTGCACCATCCTTTGTCCACGAGATGACATTTTGTCTGAATAAGACAGCCCTGATACCTAATGGGTAAGTAAACAACTATGTAACTACCTCCTATGTGCAGCAACAAGGGAGAAGAGTACATGTAAATTGGTCTAAAATATCTCCCATGTGCATACTGCACACATAGGAGATGTTCCTAGGCTATATTTTAAAAAGTTATAAAACCTTTTACTAGGCCTAGGTTAGGCCTATATTGTGCTACAACTAGCTAATCCATCTGGATGTTAGGTTATAGTTTTATGAAGGCCTGTTAATGTTTCTTAAATCATATTAATATAAAGTTAACCCCAACTAATCTTTCTCAACAAACTTTAATTAAAATGTATAATATGCTGATAAAATGGGTTTTAGAATAATAAAATGTAACATTTTCCTTCTTCTGTGAATCTAAAGTTGCAAATGCTTACAAAATAATGATAACCTAGCCTAAGACCAACTTATTTTTTTGCCTAATACAATTTAAAGTTAAAATTTAGGTCTGCTTTGTGTGAATGTAAATCATAAAAACTGAAACTGCCATTTTTATTACTTGGTGAAAGTATTAACAGGGATGATACCCAATATCCATACCTTTGAGCTGAACTTTCTCCTATATAAAACCTGAAAATCTTAAAATGTATGCTACCATTTTACTTTAAAAAAATGTGGGGAATCCAATGATACTAAACTCAAGATCAAATGTTCAACTACAAGAAAGTGTGGGGTTTAATATTAATCATAAGTTGTCTAAATCTTAACCTAAATTGTAAGCAATATATGTGTTATATTTTAAATTCATTAACTTCATTTTTCAGCCTTTAGCTTTTAAATCTGATAGTTTTCACATTTGTAAAGTATTTGTTGGAATTCTAGCTTCATCTAAATTTATTACTTTTACTTTTCACTTTCAAGCATCGTGCTATTTATTTAATCTTATCTGTACCCAGAAGCTGTTAGCTGCACGTGTGGCCTCGCCGTGAAAAGGGGAGGTTTGGCGCAAACATCTAACCAATCAGCACATCCACTTTAGCGTCTTTGTTTGACCTTATGTGGAAGGGAAGCGTCAGACGCAACAGACTTCCCGGTCAGCACGCGAGTAAGAGGACGTGCTGGGAGACACTTGCCAGTTAGCATGTGAACAGATAAGACCTGTATTCAGAAGTTCTTTTCGTGTTGGTCAAAGCATGTTTAGAGATGGGTGGGAGGAAATGGAGACCATGTGGCTAAATGACCACTACATTAACTATTTATCCATAGTCATGTACTCAGTTATTTGTTTTCTTTTCACTAAGTAGCCAGTGGTGCAAAATGTCTAATGTTTATTTAAAATAAAACTTCAACTTATACTCCATAAATATTTGATTGGTGATGTTTTCCACCCCCACCATTAATTTATTAACCCCGAGATGCTCTACTAAACATAATGGCTGCCGCGGACCTATCCAAACAAGAAGCTGAGAAGAAGATGGAGAGATTCGACTAATTACAGTTGAATACAACTCCTTCAGTTGTTTATTGAAGAAATGTTGGATGCCTCCACAGAGGACTGTGAAGGCGGACCTAGATGACCCACTTTGTGCCAAGATCAATAACTACTTGTTTTATGTTGATTACAAACAATGGGCGGTTTCAAAAAATGGATATCTCGATTATTTCTTATATTGGGTGGTCAATGAGATAACTTCCTAGCCACCCATAAGAAATCGTGAATTAGTGCCTTAAATTTACAGCAATAACGATGAAAATAGAGCACTAACATAGCACAAACAATGGGCGTTTTTAAAAATGTGTATCTCGATTATTTCTTACACCAGGTGGCCAAGGAGATAACTTCCTAGCCACCCATAAGAAATTGTAAATTAGTGCCTTAAATTTACAGTACTAATGATGAAAAGTGAGCACTAACCAGCACTAACATAGCACAAACAATGGGAGTTTTAAAAAACCGGGTGGCTAGGGTGATACATATGAATAAAGGAGACATTAGGAAGAAAAAAGAATGAGCTAAGAGTGTAATTTCATTTAGATTGTGAGTGATCTTTTTGTAGTTTGCTCACACAGAAGTGAAATTCCATCTATATACCTGAAGCAACAAACTTAAAATCAACTCTTTCAAATACACAAATGAGAGTTCATGGCATACTCTTTATATAATTCAACCAAATCCACTTTATTAACAATCAAAGCAGTATCATAAATACTGTCTGTTGGTGTGGTTAATTTGAGTCATTATGAAACTATTCAAATATATTAACTATAAATTAAACCTTATTTTCAAGTTTCATTAGCAAATAACTCTTTGGAAAATGAGTCCCCAGGAAATATGGGAATAACGGGGGGTTATGGGGGTTTGTATAAAAAGGAAAAAATCTTTTTGGTGTAATAGAAAATTGTAAATTTGTTGAGCAGGTATAAGGACCCATCATGTTAATCAAATAGAGCTTAAAATTTGAAATATCTAAATAGGAGTTAAGGAAATGGTAAGAGGGATTGGGGTGGGAGTCAACATTTCCAAAATTAATTAATATATTCAATTACTTCTCTGTGTGGTAAATAACTGAAATTCGTTAAACAGGTGTCGGTACCACTACAAAACATAATAAATGGTATGGCACTATCATATATACTTTCTCATCTAGACCGTTAGTGAAAATTCATTAACCAGTAAAAAATATCTTTAAATGACGTTCTACTCAAAAACCGTAATCGAGTGTTATTTTTCCCGTAAGATACTCCCAAGAGACCTATTTTTAAAATATTTAAAGTTAAAAAAAGTCATAAGTAAACTACCTTTAAACAACTTTCATTCAAAATCTAAGTATACAATGCCATTGGTAGTGCAAACTCCCAAAGTATCCATTTGGAACCAAATCGGTTAAACTATTTTTTTTAAATGTCAAGTTTTTAGAAAATCAGTCATCAGTAAACTACTCTTGAATTACATTTTATTCAAAAAAGAAGTATACACTGGTATTTGTCATGTAAAACACTCCCAAGATACCCATTTGAAACCAAATCGATAGTCATTCTAAAAATATTTCAAATTTTTGAAAAATCAGTTTTAAGTAAACTACCCATAAATGACTTTTTATTAAAAAACAAATATACAGTTTTATTTTACATGTAAAACACTCCCAAGATACCGATTTGGTTCCAAATTGCTATTGCAATTTTAAAAATATTATATCCTGTGGTCTCGTGTTATACTAAACTGCCGAGGACTGTGAAATCGGGGTTCGATTCCAGTAGGGTACACTGGGAGTGGTTTTACCTAAAAATGGTTTCCCACTCTCTATCCAGCAAACTCGGGTGCACTTCCTATACATTACACCTACCTAATACCTAACCCATTAGTATAACTAGTATATAGGCGTATAACCCGAACGAGTAGTAAGACGTGGTTAGAAACAAACTCAACTACAACCTCACCTAAGGAGGCTAAAACATGCTTATGATATGATAAAACATTATTGAGAACTCGTTAAAAAGATTAGCATTATGACATGTCCATTGGAGCGTGGTAGTTCTAGAGAAATTCACATGCAAGAATAGTAAAAAAAATCCTATTACAATTTTAAAATAAGAATTAAGTTTGATAAATTTATTTGGTGTTTGTTAACTATATTGAGCATAATTATTGGGATAGGAACACTTGCTAGCTAATGCATGCATCATACTATTTAATTTTTTTAATTTTCAAAAGTATTTTCTAATTGATTGGTTGATGACCCAAATAAAACTATTATAGAGTTTTAAGATAATTTAAATATATTATTTTTTATTAGGCCTATGTTTTTTCTTATTGTCTCTTGGTAGCCATTCGGGTTGTACACATGCATTCATTAATTATGCTAATAGAATAGTAATAAGTATAGTAGACTTTAAGAGGAAATGTACCTGCATTTAAGTGGAGGAAGAGCGGGTAACTATTTAGGGAAAAACATCGCACATTTCGATACACCCGACCGGGATTCGAACTCCAATGTTCCCATCACTGGTCATTCAGTCTAACACAAGAGTGACACAGTAAGCAATGTGACTACCGATAATGTTTACATATTCACATTATATTGTTTTAAATAGTTTAACATATTCATCAAGTTTTTGTCACTGCGTCTCACAACCTGTTCGGGTTGTACGTATTGGAACTATAAATAAATTGTGTGTGTTAAGTAGTAGGAAGCTATACTTGAGAGAAAGTGCACATTCATTTGCATGAAGGGTGAGTGGAAAGCCTCTTGTAAAAAATCAACACCCTCAGCACGCCCGACCAGGATTCAAACTCAGATTTACCTCTTCCCGGTAATCCAACCTATTGTGAGAGTGACACCTTGGACCATTCGATCACTAAAGCCGATTTCATGGTTGTGTTCTTATCCATACTGGTGGGCACGTGGACTAAATATCAAGTTCATGTAGTCTGGTGTACTGATGACGGGAAGTTCAAGGTTTAAATAATGGTTGGGTGTACTGAGAGTGGTTCATTATAAATAGCTTTCCACTCTTCCAAGCAATTATGAATACCTTTCTTCTGAACTCTACCTTATTAATCCCTGCCATATTAGCGTAATTAAAATGTAAATAGGCCGGACTGGTAGCAAGATGCGGGGCAAAATAAAAGTGTGTTAAATTATAACTCACCCAGCCCTCCCTCTACTTATTCTGGATATAGCACTATTTTTTTAGCACCGCGTATTACTACCCGTTTGGGTTACACGCCAACAGCAATGTAAATTTTGGCAAGTATTTTTTTTTTGCCTCTTTGTTATATTTTAGTCCAGATTCAACTGGCTAATGGATAGTTCTTGGTCACTTGGTTTGGTAATCGACCACAGTTACACATTTTCACTGCTGAAAAGTGTATTGTACTGTCACACAATAAACTTAAGAGAAAAAGGTTCGAGGTTGGGGAAGTTTGAATGGCTACAGACTATTCCCACCCACCCAGTTTTTCTAATATTTCAAAACTGCCTTAGGAAAGATCTTTAAAATCTGTCAACAGGTTTCAGTAAGATAGCAGAGTAAAAATAAAATTGGGCTGAGAATAGTGACACAGATCCTACCTCCTTGAGGGGTTGTCTCCTTTTGAGGCCTCTAACGTCGAACACAGGGGTCACTCTGTTTAAAAAAGTAGTGGGGGAAGCTCCTTAAAGACAAAACTAATACATTTGTCAATATAAAGTGAATCTGACGTGTGACGATCATTTTAAGCACTGCAACAACCTTAATACTAGGACAGGCACAACATCCAGTCCCCGGCTGTTTATTCATCACTGTGAAAGGGTAAACTCACATCTCACTAATTATACTTTTTCAGCCATGTCAGGAATCGAACCTGGGACCCTTAGCTTAGTAGACAGACACACTACCGACTGAGCTAAGGTGTCAAATTTCAAACTTATGTTATGTTAGATTATAAAAGAAATAAATAGAGTTCAAGATAGAGGAATAGAAAATAAAGTAGAATATATATCTTGATGAATAAATTAATAAATGTACCATAGAGGGTAAACGAAGGATTAACTAATGTTTGTCTCAGTATTCTTTATACTTAATACTTAATCCAAACCACAAAGCCATTTTTGTTCATACATCAAATCTAAAGCTGATAACAGTCCTCATATGCACACACATCTCCATACGACACAAAATATAGTTAATGTATCATAAAGGCTTCATCATGGCCTAGTAGACCAGCTCAGGTTCAAAAATGAGAGCGGATGTTTCCAATACAATCGGCAGGCTGCTGTACTTGTTTAGAAACTAAAATATATTCACAAATTTGTTTTCATTGGCCAGTTTGTACTCACACATACGTAAACCAATGGTTTATTCAAATGAGTCATAGTCCCCTGCATGGCGTGCTGATAAAGTGAACAGTGTTCGATACTGTACTTGCCATGTACTGAAAGCCTCCAAACATGATCAACTCGCCTCGTCCTGTGACGAGGGAGTACAAGATTGTTTCTTTGGGCTCTCCCCAAGGCAGCTTCCGGGACTGTAACCAGGTCACGTGCCCTGTCCGGGCCATGGACAGATCCAGCACAAACATGGACATAGTGGGGGCTCGAGGAGGTATGGCAGGGGGAGTGGACAGACGTCGGATCCGCTCCTCGAACTGATGTAGCACACCTAACTGACGCTGACGGTTCCTGGACCTGGCCTCTGCCGCGCCGGAAACTTGGTTAAAAGCTGCCATGGCGGGGATCTGCTGATTGATGGGTAGAGGATGACGTCTAACGATATCTTCACAATCGCTGTCCTCACCGCTGCTGGAACCAGCTCGGGAACTCAAGACACCGCGACGACCATTCACATTGGGGTCATTGTTGTCCCTGACGGAACTACGAGGAAACCTGCAACAGTGACCATTCCCGTCAAACATTCAAATGACTCACCCTCCCAAATGAGAAAAAAAAATGAGACAGGAATTCCAACCTTTCAGTTTCGTGTTGCCTCAGGGCCTCCATGGGGTTGTTCCAGTGTCCTTGACAGAGATGGGGTCCCCCAGCCAAAATACTGGTGCCCAACACGACAGCATACTGTCCCACCTAGGACACAGGAGACATCATGATAGTCCTTCATACATCCTCATTGGTTAGGAAATTACACAGTGCTTCTCAAACTTAACATAATGGTCTTTATTAAACCACTCCATATGTCGAGTGTGTCAAATAATGTTGGAGTTAGCCTATTGACACACAGTAAATGAGAAAGCAGGGAATTATGTACCAGGGGCGAGGGGGTTACTTAATATAGGGGATGTGTTGACTTACCTTTTCATCAAATTCTGATTTTAAGTCCGCAATTTCTGTATGCTAATTTTTCCAAGTTTTTATATTTTGTGTTTGAATTTCCCCCTTTTTTCTAAATGTAGGATGTGTTATATAACATATATAAAATGTGTGTGATTATATGTAGAATATTTTGGAGTGAGTTATTGTGTACCAGCTGCCTAGATACTTATGAAAATTGTTAGTATGGATTTTGAATTAAACATTATTTGACTGTATAACTTTAAAGGGACTTTAGGGAAAATGTTCTTAAAATTTGAAAAATTCATCTTTCTCCTAACATGTTGTGACACCTGCACTATTTACATGGACTTGTCTATCCCATTTTGCTGAAGGTATCACTAACCTTGCATGCGGGATGACACCACATTTGTGGGGCGCCCCACTGGGGGTTATTCACTGTCAGTTCCTGCCAGGACCACACAGCTCCATCCAAGGATAACCTCCACACATCCTTGAACACCATGTTGGGACCCCCACACCCTCCTGAAGGCAGAGATGTTGCTCTCAACAGGAGGGAGCAACTCAGATTAACACAAATCATGTTCCCTATTAGGAGGGAAGTCATCCGGAAGTGAGTGGGAGTACTGGGAGCATATAACATAGTAGAGGAAGCAAGGGTGAAATGGTATGGTCATGTAATGAGGATGTTGGAGTACATGAGATAGTAGAGGAAGCAAGGGTGAGATGGTATGGTCATGTAATGAGGATGTTGGAGTACATGAGATAGTAGAGGAAGCAAGACTGAGATGGTATGGTCATGTAATGAGGAGGTTGGAGTACATGAGATAGTAGAAGAAGCAAGCGTGAGAGGGTATAAGACATATAATGAGGATGCAAAACTAAAGAATTCCAAGGAGGTTGATGGAGATGAAGTATGTAGGTAAAGGTCGCAAAAAATAACAGTGTGTGTGCAAGTTAGAGAAAGATGGAATCATTTTACTAAACTGACCCAGTCACAGACTGGAAATAGTTGGTGATAATTATGATGGCCCATTACTACCCTGAATAGTGTAAACTACAAGTCCCACCACTACCCTGAATAGTGTGAACTACATGTCCTACTATTCTACCCGCAATAGTGTGAACTACAAGTCCCACCACTCTACCCTCAATAGTGTGAACTACAAGTCCCACCACTCTACCATCAATAGTGTGAACTATAAGTTCCACCACTCTACCCTCAATAGTGTGAACTATAAGTTCCACCACTCTACCCTCAATAGTGTGAACTATAAGTTCCACTACTCTACCCTCAATAGTGTGAACTATAAGTTCCACTACTCTACCCTCAATAGTGTGAACTACAAGTCCCACCACTCTACCATCAATAGTGTGAACTATAAGTTCCACCACTCTACCATCAATAGTGTGAACTGTAAGCCCCACCACTCTACCCTCAATAGTGTAAATTATAAGTCCCACCACTCTACCCTCAATAGTGTGAACTACAAGTCCCACCACTCTACCCTCAATAGTGTGAACTGTAAGCCCCACCACTCTACCCACAATAGTGTGAACTATAAGTTCCACTACTAAACTTGTAGGTTGATAGCTTTAGGTCTGTACCTAGCCATGTTAGGGACCCAGAGTCCCAGGATTTAGGCAATATTACCCAATATGATCAAGCTGGTCTTATCCAAGGACACTTGTGATTGTCCAAAGCGAGCGGCAGGTCTGTTATCGGTGGTAGCTTGTTTTGTCCACACCAGATTCTCGATGTCATAGCACCACACATCATTGGAGCTGTAAAACACACTTCATATTTTTAGATGACTGCTACAATGAGATCATCAAATACACTATTCAAACTCAGTTGGATTGCAGACATACTTTGTGCGAAGACCATGGTCCCCTGTCTTGTGGAGTCCTCCAAATACTACCATCAAGTGTCCTTGGATAGTGGCCGAGTGACCTGCCATGGCCGGGGGCTCTGTACTATGTACCATACTGGACCATCGCTTGGACTCAATGTTGTAAACATGGAGCTCGTTGAACAACTTCCATGCCTGCCAATAGCAAAAGATTAACTTCCAACTTGTTCAGTCACTAACACAGTAGAATGTACATATAAAGGCACAACCCTCCGATTCCTTGGTATAATAGACCGCACAAATGATTTCTCGATTTTTCCTTATTTTTTATTAAATTTGCTGACATTTCTGTTTTCCTCGACATCCCCTGACTATTAATTCATCATTGTGAAAAGGGAAACCCCAATTTCTTAAACGATAAACTTTTAGGCCATGCCGGGAATCGAACCTGGGGCCGTTAGCTCAGTAAGCAGACACACTACCGTCTGATATAAAATATAACCAAAACAGTTAAATATGACAAATCCGAGATGAATTAAAAATGGTTAAGTCTAAAATAAAGAGTGTGTTGTTACCTGAAAGATAGGATATGGAGAGGGATGGGACCAACCCCCAAACAAAAATAGCTTGTCTTGGTAGCTGACCAGGGTTGCACAAGCCTTGGGGGTTGGGTAGTTGCCCATGGTGAGAGGACGCAACCAACAACGCTCATTCAGATTTAGAGACCACAGGTCATTAAACGTAGTGGAGGTTGATGTACAGCCACCAAAAACATACATGCAGTTTTCTGAAACAATATCAACAAATGTTCATGTCCATGACCTGTCATTGTAGTGGCACCATGCGTTTGTTTTTGGGAGTTTTTTTTATGGTACTGCCAATTACATCATTATTCTGACACTTCATTTTTTCCCAGTTTGATTTTTTTTACCCATGATGTCCAGTATTTTAGCCATTTGATTTTTTTGGTTCGAATCCCAAGGATGACAGTGTTTTTTTTAGCTCACTGGTTGAGGCCTCAGACCCTGGAATGCGTGTCAGGGGTGGATTTTATTTTCATCCCATTTGGTTTGAAGCCCTGAGAGGACATTCTGGGTGTAGTTTATTTGGAGGGGTGCTGCTTGCTTGCCTGTAACGTACATGTACCTGTAATGCCATGTTCATGTGTGTACATTTTATTCAGAAAGTTTTAAAGAACAAACAATAAAACAAAAAGTATAAATTCTTAAATAGTTCTAAAATTCTAGTCTACATTGTAAACAATTTTTTTTTATCTTGAAGTTGTGTTATGTGAATATTTTTTTAAATCATCTACACCTAAGGTTATTTGGTTCATTCACGAAAATGGCTGGCAGGAATCTTCCTGCCAGGATGTTGATTAAAAGAGTGTGTAAGCAAATGTGGATCTAGAATAGGAAACAAGGAAAAGGTAATTTTGAAATGCCAGTCATCGTTGTCCAGGAAAAAATAGTAGAGTGAGTGTTTATACTTGTCAGAGGAAGAGGGTAAGCAAGAAGCTTTGCAGAGAGAACTCATTTTCTTCCTTCTATTTCTATTTTGTAAGGTGGCCTACAAGTGTAAAGTACTTAGTTGCATCAAGTGCTGCTTCAAAAATTATATTTGAAATCCCCAAATATGCAATATAAATAAGCTATGTACTAATGTTATATACTATGTTATGTACTAATTAGACTAATAATTTTAGGGATTAAGAAGGTTATATTTAAAGGAAGTGTACCCACATTTGCATGGAGAGTGTGGAAAACATTTTTGGGGGAAAACCCCCAGAACACTCGATTGAAGTGTGTTAGACCACGTGGCCACCGATGCGGGTCAGATTTATATTAACTTGTAACAATAAATTGACTGTAGTAAAATGGTAGCACAAGTATTTCATCGCTACTTAAGTCCATTAATATAAAATATACTTATTTGATCACAATTTATGAACAAGAACACTTTCCCAGATTCCTATGAAAGTAAATATTATTTTGAAGTCATAGTCAGAGTCTGTACATTTTACCAACTCGGACTCCACAGCCCTGATTCCAATCCCCTGGAGTAGCTCGTCACTCCAGACTAGGTTGTACGCACCATGCACGCAGGTCGAGTGAGAATATCTCTTGGCGATGGGGAACGTCAAATCGGGAGGAGGCAGCCGAGTGCAGATCACGCGAAACTCTGATAATGATCTGTGAAAGATCTTCTTGGTGTGGACTATCACATCTATACAAAAGAAAACACAAGATCTAACTCTATCACACATTCTCTACCTCTATTTTCTTACGAGAGACATAATGAACAATAGCCTATTAACTCACCGAGCAAAGCGGAGTTCCGTTTTAACTTGATCATTTTGTCTATTTATCTGACCGGATCTTTGTTACACAATAACTGTTAAACGTAAGAACCAATTTAAACAAGATATGGCAGGGATATTAATTGAACCTAGGCCAAACAATGTATGTAATACATAGTTTTTCAATCTGGTTATTTGTATGGCAGCAACAAAAATGTTTTTTTTTTGTTTAGTTGCCCATCTCAAGTGATTTGAATTTATAATTCTAAGGAATTGATCTAAAAGTATTTAGGACATTTTATTTTTATTTTGACATAAGCCACCATATTGTAATATTGAGGTCTTAAATCACGTGAACACCGGTTATCCTCTATGAACATAATGTACTAGTGACTATAGTTTTCATTTGTTTTCTATCTAAATTAAGCTACCAAGGGAAAATATAATCTTCAAATCCAGGGAGAAATTATGGGAGATATTTCATCTTGAAATCCAAAGAGAAATCTTTAGACTGTAGTAACGACAATAACATGACAAAATTCTTAACATGATGTACTTACAAAAAATTTAATGGAGGGAGCAAGGTCTATTTTTCACAGAAATAGGCCTACTAGAATATAAAATTGACTCTAAACAAGATTACAGAAAAACATGTGTTTTTAAAGGAGGAAGAATGGTGGAAGGATAAAGTGAGATGCCCGAAGTCATTTTACTAAACTGACATGGTCACAGGCTTGAAACAGTTGATGACGATGATGATTACAGTAGGGGCCCCATATCCGCTGATTCAGTATCTGCAGTTTATCCCTGCCAAATTTTATTTATTTTTAACTAAAGAAAAAATGATTATCAACTAAACTTTACCATAGGTATTTATGTATCTTAC
The DNA here is from genome assembly GCA_902155825.1 of Timema genevievae. Classification (NCBI taxonomy): domain Eukaryota; kingdom Metazoa; phylum Arthropoda; class Insecta; order Phasmatodea; family Timematidae; genus Timema; species Timema genevievae. The sequence continues at coordinate 155,751 of CABFWO010001357.1, forward strand.
ATGAATATCATGTTATATAATAGTTCGATGATATTCACGGTTTCATGTAACCATGGTAGACCTAGGAATGTATTACCCGTGGATATGGAGGCCCTGTACTCAAATAAAATAATTGTCTGTTTATCTTGGAATACTTGACCATTGAAAGCCCTTGGTAGCCTGCTGGCGTTACTTAGCCCATAACCAAATGGTCTTAAAGATCCTAGAGTTATATACTTGATGAATTCACACTCCACACACACTTCCTATATCTGAGAGTGCATCAGACAAATCTAACAGCAACAAGCCTTGCAACCGCAGGGCTACTACCTATCAATGATCTTAGAAACTATTTTAAATGCCTATCAGACTTAATGAAAATAAAAAGCCTATGACTTTATTTCCAGCATAATTTTATTATTTTATAAAGAGTAATGAATGCCAATAAGCAATTTGCTACTTTCAGTGATAATAAATGGTAGGCATAGATTGATTAAAATAATCAACTTTTTTGAAGTAGGCACTTTCTTAATATTATAAAACTTGTCTACTTTAGCAACCAGAATAATTTAAAATATCGAGCAACATAAAGTTCTGAGCTCTAGCAGACAAAAAGAGAACTATAAAACAATTGTCAGTCAAACACCACACCAAGGACGTTTCAACAACCTATTGCTTTCGTCCTTGGACTTAAGGGCGTGTGAAAGGTGCATCGACATCCTTGGTGACAATTCGGACGGATTTACACTTGGTCACATGATTAGAGATGCTACTAGCAAGGGTACCAACGAGAGAGAATTCAGACACAGCCAGGCCCATGTGTAAATAATAAATGTGTAAATAATAAACAGTATGCCATGTTGGTTGGGTACAATATGAAGCCCTCTCCTGGTTTGTAAGATAAACTGGTTTATTTTTTTTAACTTACTTTGAACACCGAGGTACCATTTTTTACAAACCAATGAGCAATTCTTGAGGTCTTCATATGGAGATACCAAGTTAAACACGTATTCCAAAACCTCGTTTGGAAGATCGTTTATACAATTTTGAGGTTCATTTATGTGTAGATCTGGTTTACCAGGAGAAGACATCGCGAACATTTAAATGAATTTCAATACATAATAAAGAGGTTTAGCATCATAATGTCATAGATAAGGGAGTGGTATAGAAACGCCACCCCAATGTTATCAAGTAGAACCACGAAACTAGCGCTCATAGCGTTTGCGCTTAGAACTAAAACTTGAAGAGGGAAATTTGAATGTACGTCAGAAAGACGGTATTGAAGATATTTATTTTTAAGCCCCCCCAATAAAGAAAAATGGGGATTGTAACATATGATTATTATTATTTTTAACTTTCATTTTGTAGGGGGATTTTAATTATTATTTTTTGCTTGTCATATTACTACCTGTTTGGGTGTAGATAAGCATTTTAACTACACTAATAGGGTGGTCAAATTTAGAGAAAAGGTACCCTCATTTGCAAGGAGGCAGTGGGAAACAATTGGGGGATGGAGGGATGTCAGAATTCAAACCCTGACCATCCCATCAGCAAACTAGACTAGTTGGTCGGATTTGGGATCTTATAAATAAGATTAATAAAATGCTTTTAATTAAAACTTAACTTTGTAGTCAACCTAAGTCATGGTTTTTTTGACACATCATTTATATTCAATTATTTCAAATCGAAATAGCTCTTGTGTCCATGTTATAGCATTTTCAAAAAAATTACATTTGCATTTATTTGAAAAAAACAGTATCAAATACTAGGCCTTTTAGCTCTAAGTGCTTTTCCCCCACTGAACATTACAAGAATTAATTAATTAGTTAGTTTTTCAATGAATTGTGCAAAGGCCCAAACCAAAACTATAAGATTATTTCAATTTTAATTGTAAAATACATCAATCATAAACAAAATTACCTTGTGTAATGGCAGTGAAAACATGAGTCATCATAATCATTAGCAACTTGTGGTTAAGACTTCAATATTCACGTGGTGTCTTAAAATGACTTGTGAAAAAATAATCCGAGCATTTGACTATTCATCGGTAGCTCACTAGTTGAGCATTGGCACAGTAAAATTAAAGTTTCAGGTTTATTTCCAGATCAGTTTAAAATTGCTCCCCGGGTAGAACAAAACCATTGGGCACTTTAAAGAGGAAATACATGGAGTTTTTATTGTAATTACTCACAAAGTCTTTGTTTGAAGGTTTTTATTAGCATACCATATGTTATCATTTTATAAATTATATTTCATTCTCATTTAACACAAGCTTTACCAATTATAATATTATCATGGTACATTTTCATTATTTTACATAATTTACTCTAGGTGTGCAAGAAGCTTCGAAATGTCAAAGGTCAAATTTCCTTCGTTTCAACACCCATAATAGCCTTCACATCTATGAAAGAAGAAAATACTTGGATATATTATGAACAGGTTTTAAATATCTCACTAAATATGACATATTTTAGTAGAAGTGTGCAAAGTTTCAAAAATTTCAAAGACAAATTGAATATCAATTAGCTTCAACTTTGATAAAAACAAATCTTGCTTTGGCACAAAAAACAATATTTTTGATTTTCATCATTTTGAGATATTGTTTACTATATTATAATCATCACACAAAATCTACAATTATAGACAAATAAAACTTTGGACTACTTTGGTCAACAGCCATTTTGCATCAGAGATAAGAACAACCAAGTCTTTCTAATTGGAGGTAACCGAGTCTGAAAATGACTACAAAAAGACTGGATTGGTTATGGTTTTTGAGTTGCAGGAGGTAGTGTAATTTTCTTAAATTTAGTCACTCTTTTAATGCCTGTGCAATTCGTAGGTTAATCTGGAAATGCTGAAAGAGAATAGTTTAAAACTGAGTTTGTTGGGTTTGTACCCTCAGGCCAGAAACACAATAGGCAGGCAGAAGTCATTTAGGGATGGTCTTATGACTCCTGGATAAATATTAATCTGGCAGATAAATATTTCTATCTGGACGATAAGTTAAAAGTGCGTCTTATGACTGCCTGATAGCATTTATCTACCAGATAAAATATATTTATCCATCACGTTTTTATCAGGAGGTTTAAGTACCTGATAACTTTTATCTTAAAGTTAAAATGGTTGTTGCCATAGTGACGCGCTGTTTTTCATGAGGTTTCGCTTTTCAAAATCTGTTTTAGGTTAAAATCATGGTTCACATGTTTAGTAAGCACAGGCCCGGGCTCTAACTATATAAATTTAGAACATTTAATTCACACTTTTATATAAACCGTCAAGCTATTTGTAGAGTTATATTTATATAAGAACAAACTATCAAAATCTGAGTACGATAAATGAAATTTTGTAAATGCTGTACCCAACTAATGACCACATTTTGGCAGACACCGAAATTAGTACTTGCAAGATCTCTTAGCTTCTGCGCCCACATGACGCCATCTGTTTACTTGCAGTGTTTGGCCAACATTATTTAACAAATTTTGAGCGTTGTAGTCACTTTTCAGGTAGTAGCCGTAGCAGTAAGGCTTATACACATGCATGCACGTATAAACAGTACCAACCTTGCGTTTTCTGCATAAAAATATATTTATCCTACAGATAGCTATCCAGCAGATAAATTTAATTCATAATACACATAAAATATTAAGGTGGCTGACAACCTTTATCTGGACGCTAACTTTAACCTCCCGATAGCAATATTTATTTAGTAGTCATAAGACCGGCCCTTAGAGGTGCTAGCCATGGAAAAAGTGAACATTATAAAGTGAAGGAATGGCCTGCTCGACAGTCATTAGAACCTTGTAAGAAGAATGTTCAACATGAACAACTAGTATATTATCTGAATTATTCCAGGAAAATGATTTAATAAACTTGTTTTGTACTTTTTCAACTGAGAGTACTTTTTATATGTAGGGACCAAATAATATAACCAAATTCTAAATTGTTTCATACTAAAGAATAATAGAGATAAAAGTTTTGCTCTAGGATCAGTAAAGTCTTTTGTGTTTATTCTAACAACGCCTAACAATTTGAATGAGTTTGTAAAAGTTATATTTATATGTGTGGAGAAAGTAAGTTTGAAGTCTAGAGTGATACCTAAGTCTTAGATACAGAGTCAAATAGTGATCCAATAAAATATAGTCAAATGTAATAACACTCTTTCTTTGAAAAAGTCATTTTTACACATTCATTCAAGTTAAGGGACAGATCATTAACTTTACACCATTCTGTAATGTTGTCCAAGACAGACTGTGAAAAGTTACAATCAATTAGCGAGTCAATTTAACGGTATATTTTTAAATAATCAGTGAAGAGTACTGGTTTATTCGAATATTGAATTATTATCAATAACACGTTAAATAGTTGATTATCTCTTTTGCCAGACGACCTACTCATTTCTGATGATAAATTCTGATATAGTTTTTTTAAATAGTTTATTTTAAGAACTATTATAAGACTTTGTTCATTCGACTACACAAATATTTTCAAATATTCAATTCAAACCGGAAAAAGTTGCCTTCATACACCCCTATATTTCAACATGTAACAAGTCTTAGAACAGCTGTAAACATTATTTTAACATTAACAAGTGAGCATTATACAACCTAAGCATAGTTAAAGTGTGTAGGCACTTACTTACACTATGACATTACTCAAAAGTACCCCACCTATCCCTATCCTGAGCTAGCTCTATCCAGTCAACCTCATTACACCCTAACCCTATCTTGATCTAGTTCTATCCAGTCCACCTTATTACACCCTATCTCTCAGGTCCATCCTAATGTTATCCTCCCATCTGTGTCTAGGTCTTCCCAATGGTCTCGTACCATTAGGTTTGACAATCAAAACTTTGAACGCAGTTCTAGTTACTTCCATTCGTGCTGCGTGTCCTGCCCAACATAATTTGCGAGATTGTATTACCTTAACAATATCTGGTGATGAGTACAGGGTATGCAGCTTATCATTATGTGACCTCTTTCCCTCACCACTATATTAATCTATTTTTGGTCCGTATATTTTCCTAAGCACCTTGTTTTTGAACACCCTAAATTTCTTCTCGCCCTAAAAGGTAAGAGACCATGTTTCACAACCATAAAGAACCGGTAGAACTATTTTGTCTTGTATATGCTGAGCTTTACATTTATTGACAATAGGCGAGATGCCAACAATTTACTGACTGAGTACTAACATAAATTTCCCGACTGTATTATTTTCCCGATTTCCACTCTAAGATTGTTATTGTTAGTTTAAATTGTTCCTACATATTTGAACTCATTATAAGTATAGATATCTTATTTGCACTCAATTCATAACACACATGTTCAATATTTGGTCCTTGATATTCAATCTTGTTGGAACTAATTATGGCGAATTTACAAGTGCATTTTAAATTCAGGAGACAAATAAAAAATAAAGCTTAATACATTCATAAATGTCAACATAAAAGAAAATTATAGGATCATTTTACCTAAATACATTTAATGAATAATTTTAAATTAGTACTTAGCATTCAAAAAGTGACCTTCGCACACCTGAAGGTAACAGTCTATTTTGTAATGTCTACACCTTATCACTGGACATTAACAATGTGTCTTGTTTTTTGAACAGATAGTCCATGTTTTTGATTTTGAAACGCTTAATTGTTCCTTCTGGCTGGAATATTTACTTGATAGGGTCATCCATTTCAAGTATAAATGGTTGACCACACCAAGGATCCATCTTGATCATAAACTAATATTAAGATATTTATTTCGTTTTTCTTTTAATGCAAAGTACACATCACCTTTATAGTTGCACTTACTATACTACCATAAACATAGCACTAAAGTATATTTGTTGTACAAACTAATTAGATTCGATACATAAAGGTAATTAAATTTGAATTAGTTCTAATGCAAATTCAATTCTGCAAGCTGTTTGCAATAATTTGACATATTTAATTAAAGTAAGCCCTCCAGAAAACAGAACAAATTATGAGTAATGTTTTGAAACATTAATACAAGAAATAACTAAAACATATTCAAAACAGTAGCTTTGTACAAATAGAAAATCCTGTCTGAGAATTTCATATTTGTTCCAACATAACACAACATCACACAATGAGTATGAGTAGCTACCAGCCCCACAGAGCAAGATAAGAACATCACCTAATGCAGAATAGTCCATGTGATTTGTTACTCGAAATGTTTCAGTGGGGTTTCAAAGCAAAATTTAACAATTTTAAAATCCCTGACATTTTTTTAAATAACCTTGTCATAATTTTTACTATAAATCCTGTATTAGATAGTTTTTTTATTGTTTTTATCAAAGTTTTTAGCAAGTCAAAAAAAATTAGTAAGGGACAATGAATTATATCATCTCATTTGTCGAAAACTAATCTGCATCCATACATTGTTGTCAAAAACAAATCTGTTAATATTATTATTTACAATAAAGGACAGGACACTTAATATAAAGTGTGCTCTATGTCCCCGACAAATAATCTTTTGAAGCACATAAAAATACTCCTGAGTATTTATTAAAACAACCACAAGTTATTCCCATAACAAAGTTTTTCAAAGTCCTAATGAGGTTAATTCAAAAAGATACCCCTCAGTTTATTGGCAACATCATTGTATCAATACAATATAATTTAACTTTCTACACTCACCCATTACTCAATTTATTTATGGTACAACAATTTGCATGAACATTTATTTATTTCAAAGGTGAGAAGGGCAACTGTGGAAAACAAATTTTGTGTATATACAAATACATCTGTGGCTTTGAAACATATTTCCTCAAAAATCATTATTGATTACACAATGTGGTAGCTAGTAAATAATAACAAAATGAACTATCACCACTATCAGCAACCAAATCACCCACAATATTTTTTAATGTTGTTTATAAACAAAAGATAAATTTAATCAAAATCAAGGTCATAGCCTGTTGTGCTAATTGGGGGGTGAAGCTTTGTTGTGAACCAAAATACCAACCAACGAAACTAAATACACATGAATCTTTGGTGTAGTTAAACACAGTTCTGCTTTACGCACACGCACACACACACACGCGCACACACACACCAAGTTTAAGCTCAATACCAATAAAATCAAACAATTTCCTTAATGTGGGTCATTAGCAAAACATGTTGATTCGGCCCCAACACCTTTGGGTGGGCTCAGCCTTGACGTGAAGAGCCAGTCCACACTTCCGAATTAAATAAATTGATAAACAGCTGAAAATCAATTTTCAGAATTTACTCGTCGTCGTCATAATCGTCATCGTCGTCGTCATAATCGTCATCGTCATAATCGTCATCATTGTCGTCATCATCGTCGTAATCATAATCATCGTCATAATCATAATCATAATCATCATTATCATTATCATTATCATTATCATTATCATTATCATTATCATTATCATTATCATTATCATTATCATTATCATCATCATATCATCATCATCATCATTATTATTATTATTATTATTATTATTATTATTATTATTATTATTATTATTATTATTATTATTATTATTATTGAAAATGAGGATTTAAAAAGAATTAAAGAAAGTTGGCTTTTCAGTGGCTGTTATGTGTCAAATAGCTAAAGCAATGTTTCATTGTTAATTTTGTTGAAAGGTGAGGATTAATTTAATGAATAATCCTCAAAGAAATGTAAAAAGATTTCCTACTTTGAATATACAAAAAACTAAAATTTGAACGAAAACTTTAAATGAATGAATACGACTAAATCAAATACACACTTTACACACAAACTAAAAAGGATGCAATGAAAAGACTAAACTAAACTCATGCACTCAGATAAACATAAGATTTATAGTTACCTACCTCAGAAGCAATAGATACCCCCTCCACTACTCTCTTCCAATGCAACCAACCCCTCAAGTTGCAGTGAATTACCAAGAATGTAGATTTTCCAACCATGAAAGTAATTACTTTTAAAAGTTAATTTAAAGCCTACATTATCCGCTCAAGTGTGGTGAAAAATGTTATTTTTGATTAGGCATGCATTTAAAAACATTCCCCTTACTAGTCCCTTGCATATAACCCGAATGGGTAGTAAGACATGGTGTTAAAAATAATAATCCTAGTCCCTGCCCATTATATTGTTGTAATAACCAATAGGCCTACCCACTAATTTATTATTTAATTAATTAAATAATACTTATTTAATGTTACTTTTTTGTTTAACTCAAAATTATATTGTGGATTTATAAAATCAATACAAGAGAGTCTTTAAACATAGCTATCCAGAGGTAGTGACAAAACAGGGGATGATACCTAACATCAAACTCATATAGGCTATGATTATTTTTTTTAAACAAAATATTACTATTTTATAATATATTTTACTTAATGGAAAAAGACGATGGATTGATTAGGAAAAAAAAGAAGAAAAGTAACTCACGTAAGTACCTGTAGGTCATGCAATCTCACCCATGAGCATGTAATACACTTCTAAATATAGGATAGTCCAAAGAATAGATAGTTGTTTTTAGAAACACACAATAATTGTCTAAAACAACCATATTTATACTTTTTTCATTACAAAAACTAGCCTTGCAAACTAGACACAATTATATCTTTAGGCCTATATTGTTTGAAGAAATCCTAAACATTTACAAATAAAACAACCTCACACAGGAATAGATCTAAACTAGAAGTGAAATCCTACCGCCAGTACTGCCATCTTACACGCCTGTGCGTCAGATGACATTATAAGTATAAACAACCTAATTAATATTTAAGATGATTTTATTATTAGAATACAAAAATAGCTTTCAAATCTTTGATAATTTAATATATATATATATATATATATAATTATGCCTCTTACTCAACCTATCAAACTCAACCTTTCATGTGCACAAAAAAAAATCAATAATATTAAATAAACAATTATTTTATATAATTTCTATAGGAAGCTATGTCATAATCAAATCGTGGATCAACATTATAATGCAAGTCAATATTTACGTTGTTACGTTTTTCTTGTGATTTTAGTTTTAATTTTATCACTATTGAAAATGAATATCAAACGCTATAAAAAAAGGTAGTTAAATTATATTTGCCAATAACTTATGTAATAATAATATCAATAATAATAATATTATAAATATATGTTGTATACAAAGAACATATTTTTATAGTGGTGTGACATAAGGTACTATAACCACAAAACATTTAAAATTTGAAAATACAATTAAAAATTAGGGCCTTAATAAAAGGTTGACCAAGATTTAAATCTTTTTGCATTATACATTGTAGCCTACATTGTTTAGGTATTTTTTCATCTCTGATGCAATATTTTATCTGTACTATTCATACAGGCCTAAATTAATCCTAGTATATATTTACCAGGTTCTTTATTGCTAAGTTTTTGCGGTAAAGCTGTGTCAGTAAATGGTAGGCCTAGTGGAGTATCATCATCATCATTACCAAGGAGACAAAAAAAAATGTAAGAAAGGAAACATCAAATATAAGATAAACTCAACTGTGTTACAAGTAGCCTAGGTGCGGTCTACTTAACTTAATAAAAATAAAAATGCATTGTGTATAAGCAGTTTAAAAAATTATTTTACTTACTTAGATGTTTTAAACACATAGGCTATAAACTATCTTATATAAGTATTTAAACCCTGAATTGCATTGAGCTAAGTCATTTCTCTATGTTACGCCACATGAGCGGGCGCTGTCTTAGCTTTGACTTGGTTCGAATTTGACCGTGGGGACTATTTTTTACATTGTGATTTCTTAATGTAGTTTTCCATCCTCTCTCTATGCAAAATTGACTGCTTTTGACTGAATTTGTTGGAGATAAGTCTTATTGTAGCTTAAATTTAAAAAAATCTGAGTCAGAAAATGTGTAAGGGCCTAAGCAGAATAACGGAGTAACTAGGCTTACTTTCAGCTTGATGTGCCTGTCCATCAATTGATTGCATTTGAAATGGTGGAGGTGCATAAGCAAATGAATTTGTCCTAGTTCCTTTTTCATTAAATCCTGAAAGAAAAAAAAATTTATTAAACTTTAAATATTGTTTTACACATCATTCACTCATGGGTCGTCCATAAACCACGTAATGCTTTTGAGTGGGGTGCAGCAAAGTATTATGTAACACAGGTCTTATACTCAAATTCTAATGTTGAAAACAATATTATTGTTCATGTGTTCACCTTTGATAAACATTCTTATGGATAACTTCTGAATATCTGTGGTGTTGAAAATGCAAATTTAGCACTTTTTGTCTATTAATATTTCGAATGCACTTAGGTGGCATTGTCTGCCTGAGACTACGAACGCCAAGCACATTTGAAAACACATATTTTCATGCTGATGACAGTGACATGTTCATACTCACAGCATTTGTTTAAATTTGTCCAAACTACTGACCCCCTCACGTGCTTTTAGTTGGATAACAGCTGTCAGTCGAAGTGGCCTTAATTTATAAGTATAGTTGAGTTTGAGTATAATTAATATTCCTACTGCACATTCTTTTACATAGGCCGTGAATAATCACTTGTGTTTGTACAAAAACAAAAATAATTTCTTCAAAAAGAGGAGACTTGTTCATTGCTTGCGTATAAAAATTGATATACAGGGAAAAAAAACGTGAAAGAGTCTCAAAAAGATGTGGTAAAATGGAAAGAAGCAAAAATACAGTATTTATCACAAGGCAAATTTGAGGAGTCCATCAATAGTGTTATTTCTTCATACCAGCAGTATGTTATTAAAAGTAGAGCCTCAAATATCATTAATTATTTTCAAAGGGTAGGTGAATTAAAGACTATACCTTTTCCCTTCTGATAAATTAGTGTGTATGTATATAAATGCAACTATTATACACTCGCTACAATGGCTGCACTGTCTAAATTGTCACTCTCTCAGACTAGACGGCTGATGTTGGGGAGATGGGATTCGTTTACCAATCAGATCTACTGAGGATTGCTTTTCCTAAATGGTTTCCCGCTCTCCCTCCATGCAAATGCTGGTAGATTTTCTTTAAAATTCTACCTTTTTCAAGGTAGTATAGTCAAATTGTAGTTATTCTAGTTATTTTTTGTTATATTTATTTAATGAAGTAGAAATAAGGAAGGTAGAATTTTAGAAGTAATCTACCCTCATCAACGTGGAGAGAGAATATAAAACCATTTAGGAAAAGCCACTTTGAGTTTACCCGACAGGTATTCGAAACCCAAGCTCCACTTCATTGGCCATCTAGTCTTTTTCAAAAGTGAAGCCAGGATCCAGGATCGATGTTGGAACGAAACATAAGTCTAGGAATTGATAAGTTAACTAAAGTACAATTGGTAGATTAATCCAAAATATAATTTAGAAAAGTTGTATGCCTGGAATTGTTTAGTTAGATCTTTATATGATGATAATATGACCATGAAAAAAAGTGCACAATATTAAAAAAGATGTCTTCCCCCAGCGTCAAGTATCGTATGTGGGCACTTTAACATTATCATGTAGCGCCACTACAAAAAAAGGCCATCCTAGTCAGCACATAGTAGTGCCGTCCGGCTCTTAATCAGATCGCAAACCTGGCATCCAACATGAATATAGCAGAGGTTTTTTCTCATGAACCCGAGGAATTAGAGCTTGACGTCTTGATATCTGTATAAATAATAATACTCTCTGAAATAATTTATAATCAGTATTTAAAAAGGATTTTAAGAAGTATTAAATCTGAATCCCTCCTTTGCCGGGATCACGATCAACTTAGCGTTAACTTAACGTAACTTAACGTAACATTAACTTAAAGTTAACTTAACGTATGTGTGATCACGATTCACGTAACTTAACAACTCGAGCCAAACATCTTCATTCTCGAGTATGGACTGTGATTTGTACTAGTTTTACAGTGATGATCTGTGAATGTTTATAGTTTTCAATCGATATAATAAATATCTATTACAATTTTTTTTGAATAAATTTAGCTTTCCTATTTTAGTGTAATTATTTTGTTTCAATGTTTGATCAATAGAACTTACGCTAAAGAGTAAACATTAGTCATAATACCAACAAATGTGTTACTAAATATCCCTGATGACATCACTCGCATAATGATTGGCTGGCTAGATCACGTGATACCCTTCAAGTAACGTAAAGTAAAGTAAAAGACCTCCCAGGACATCTCTTACGTTAAGTTAACTGCAAGTCAACATTAAGTTAAGTGCATCGTGATCACCTCCATTTAAACACACGAGGAGGTCCTTTACGTTAAGTTATGTTAAGTTACGTTAAGTTAAGTTTAAGTTGATCGTGATCCCGGCATTAGTATCACAAAACTTCCCTATGAAAAAATTATGTTCATTCTTGGTGAGAAAAGTTACGTAGCACAGGTTGGGGCGGGGGGGACTAGGCTAAATGTGTGGCTAAACAAAAGCACTTACTAGTTAACCTACACAATGATGTTAATATAGGTCTACAAGAAATGGAAGCTTCACCATAGTTTTAGTTAAACGTAAGGGAGGCTGGAGCTTTTAAGATCAACTAGGATTTTGGAAATTTACAAATTAGTTTTTGAACAAGTCTAAACTTACCATGAAGATTTATAGATAGCGAGGAGTATATTTTAAGCCGCTTTGAGCTGGGATTTTTGCACTCATTAATAAAATGTTTATTACAAATCACATAATTTAGGTTTAGGTACTATTTCTTTTGATACTTTAAATATATTAGGATTAGTGATTCTTTTCAACCATATTATCATAAATATTGTTGCATGATATAGGGATTTGGTGTATGATAGATTCTCTGTCTTCACAACCCGGCACACAACAATTTTTTTTTGCACCATGATTATAAATATTAAATTATGTTCTACTTAATATTATGGCGCCTAAACGTGAAAGAAAAACATTTTTTAACAAATAACTTAAAGCATGATTATAAATCAATTCCTATGTTTGGATCAAATTCTAGAATATGTAAATGTATTATATGAATATAAAATGAACACGTAAATAAACCTATTACTTATTAATAAAACACACGTTTTAAAAAGAACCATCAAGAAAAAGTAGCTTAAACCAAAATTAACTACAAAAAATATTCTCGTTTATCATCATAGTTAATCATAAATATGTGACGTCATTGCTGCAAACACTATTGCCATCTGTTGATTGCGCTTAAACTAAGATACATGGAATCAGCAAGTAATCTAAGAGTGCGCACCCCGTGATTTATATGTTACATCTCTGAGCAGTTTACCTAGACTCGTCCGCCATATTTACTAACATGTACCTGCCTGACACCTAGTGAGAAAAGTTTGTAGCAGTTTCTTCTGCTGGTAAGCAATAGTCAATACCGCGATATTTTGACTATTTTGATGATGATCGCGATGGAAATTAATTTCTTAATATACCTCGATAATGAATCAATCGTTTCCTATTCCTCATAAACAACTGTGATTTCTAAAAAACGAAATCTAAGTGGTTTTCTTATAGTATGAATACGGTACCGGGAGACAACTGATAAACAAGACAGACGACAGGGAGCTATAAACCTGTTTTAATTGTTGCGCTCAGAACATGTGCGCGGATTCCAAAACATAAGACATTGTGATCTAAACTGAAGTAATGTCTCACACGAGTCCTGTGCTGGCTCGGTTCCCAAACGTCTTAATACCGTTCAGGCACGTGAACTTGTCTGTCCCACAAAAGGTAAGGTTATGTAAGAGTTAAGATTTTTACAAATTGTTGTGAAGAAATTTAACAGTAAGATTGAGTTGGGAGAAATTCGAGAGATATAAAACATTCTCTAATCAATAAATAGGTTTTTAAAGCACAGACCAAGTAAAAAAGAAAATTAGTTGTAGTGCAAGGAGATTCTTATACGATCGTAAATGACCTTGTCCAGGGAAAGGGGATTTTCGTCCCAGAAATTATCTGAGCATGCAAGACCTCTAACGAAAGTTTCCTTCCCCTATTTACTCTTCTTTGTACCGTAGTTTAAATCTTTTCCTCTACTCAGTGCCACTCCCCCTATCCTTTTGGGGGGTGTTCAGGAACACCTTGACCCCTGGATAGGTGTCATTGAGTAGAGGGATGATGGTATGAGTGTGTGTATTTATTGCAAATTAATTTCCAAAGTGGTTATTTTGACCACCAGATAACCGTGGTTACCCTCACCGTGGGGGTGGCGCTGCTGGGTTTTCTGGCGCGCTATCTACGGAGGCGCCGACGAACAACCAATCCCAGCGCGAAGAAACTAGGGATGGACAGTTCGAGTGGCGGTAGGTATAATATATATGTTATTCTCATTTCTCGTACTGGGTGGTAGAATTCAAACATCGAACTGATAACATTGGTGGAAATTAACTTTGGTATGGATTGGGCTTGTGTTGGGATTAATTAAGTTAATTTAGTTGACAAACGAATGGTTGAATTTCTCAAATATCGGCCAGATGCACTAGTAAATGAAAGCTGCAGTCACATTAGTTCCGTACTTGGCCAATGGCCCGCCCTATTAATAGTGATAATTGATAACTGATCAGTGGTGGCGCAATCGATAGAATCCCTGATCTTGGATCGATCTTTTAAAGGATCGATTCAAAGGTCTCGATCTGATTATCGAATCGACTCTTTCTCTGGCGATTTCAAAACGATCTAGTCGAAAGGAGACAAAACATAAATACGGGAAAAAAATCGATTTAATTTTTTTTTAACTAGGAACATTTTAGAAACAAATGTTGGTAATGCTGGGCCACGCATAATGAAAAACCATTGATCTCTATAATATAGCTGGATGGACAATAGACATCCGTGGCTGAAATTTTCGAGCTGTCGTCTGCATACCATTGTGTAGGAGTGAAGAACACTTTCGGGTATCTCTTTCTCTCCTACACCCATACAAGGCAATGTGGCATTTTGACATCGTTCATTAATTTGATTGACTATATGAGATTACATCAATGTGTGATTAGTTAAATGAAATACATATGTTATTAAAAGATTTGAAGAACATAACAAAGTTTGAAACTGTTTAGCTTTTATTTAAATAAGTTAATGTAGCCTAATATATACAATGATTTTTGAAGGAAGCTCGCCTTTAAGACTTTATCTCGTACTAGAATCCGGCCCTATAGTCGTGTTTAGATAGGATAAAAGACCTTCCAGAAGGAAATTTCAACTTCCGTTTTAAATTGTCTTTTATCCTACCAAAATATTATATATATGATAGTATTCTGCTATGAAATAAAGCCCTACAGATTGGGATTATTACTAAAATCAGGGTTTAGTAGATATCGTACTTTCTACAAGCCTATAACCTAAATTATCATTTGAACGTAAGATTTCTACACAAAGTATGTAATTCAAACAAATGTAATACAGTTTTAGCTACCTTTTTTTTTACTATAGTTATCAAACTTTCAACATAATATCTTTTCTGAAAACAATATACAAGATATTATCCAACTTTTTTTTAAATTGTAATATAATATACTTTCTACAAGCCTATAGCCTAAGTGATAGTTTCAATGTATTGTAACTACACAACGTTTTGTCATTCAAACAAATGTAATCAAATTTTAAGATACCTTAATCATTATAATTTATCGAGCTCTCAATATAATAATTATAAATTCTGAAACCAATAACCAAACTAATAACTAACTTTAAATATAAGTGTAGTCCTGGCAGACTGTAAACAACATTGATGATAACTACATATTTAAATATGTTAAAGATTTTATTCGTAATTTGTCCAGTATTACCTGTAAAACTGAACTGTATATACATCCTTTAAAGTAAAGGTTTCTTCAGGAAAGTGTGGTTTAAGACTTATCTATTTTCTAAGAATAACACTTTTATTCATCAGAAACATGTTTTCGCATAAGAACATTGAAAGAAACCGTTAAATATGTCCCCCCACAGTGTGGCAGACGATAAACTTGAACGTCACGCCTATTCCTTGGCAATGTGTATGTGTATGTCCATCCATTTATATTATAGAGATCAATGTGAAAAACCAGTGAATAGTCATTGATCTCTATAATATAAGTGGATGGACACACACATACACATTGCCAAGGACAAAATATATATATATATATTTTAGCACCGCGTCTTACTACCCGTTCGGGTTATACGCTTAAGTACTAATTACGCTAATGGATTAGGAATTGGGAGGGTTGAATTTAGAGGAAGTGAACCCTCATTTGCGTAGAAAGAGAGTGGAAAACCATTTAGGAATAATCACCCCCAGTTCACCCGACCGAGATTCGAACCTCGATCTCCCCGTCCTTGGCGGTCGAGCTCAACACGACTAGCGCGTTAGCCAACTACGCCACCGAGGCGGGGGCCAAGGACAAAAGCGTGACGTTCAAGTTTATCGTCTGCTACACTGTGGGGGGGAAAGAATGAACAGTTTCTTTCAATGTTCTTATGCGAAAACATGTCTGATGAATAAAAGTGTTTTTGTTTGAAAATAGTGAAGTATTATACCACACTTGCCTGAAGAGTAGCTTACTTTAAAGGATATACAATTCAGTTTTACAGGTAATACTGTACAAATACGAATATAATCTTTAATATATTTAAATATGTAGTTATAATCCATTTTGTTTACAGTCTGCCAAGACTACACTTATATTTTAAGTTGGCTATTGGCATGTATATTGGTTTCAGATACCATATTATATTGAAAATTCTATAAATAATAAGGTATCTTAAAATTTGATTACATTTGTTTGAGTGACAAACTATGTTTAGTTGCCATACGTTTAAACGACCACAAAGGTTATAGGCTTGTAGAAAGTATATTATATTACCATTTCTTTAAAAGTAGGCTCATATCTTGTATATTGCTTTCAGAAACCATGTTATGTTTAAAGTTTGATAACTATAACTAAACAAGTTAGCTAAAAACTGTATTACAATTTTTTGAATGACATACTTTGTGTAGAAGTCCTACGTTCAAATGATAATTTAGGTTATAGGCTTGTAGGAAGTACGGTATCTACTAAACCCTGATTTTAGTAATAATCCCAATCTGTAAGGTTTTATTTCGTACCAGAATACTATCCTACATATAATATTTTGGTAGGATGGACGGCCATTTAAAACGGAAGTAGAAATTTCCTTCTGGAAGGTCTTTTATCCTACATAAACACAAATATAGGGTAGGATTCTGGTACTAGATAAAGCCTTACAAGCGAGCTTCCTTCAAAAAACATCGTATATATTAGGCTACATTAACTTATTTAAAGAAAAAACTAACCAGCTTCAAACTTTTTTATGTTCTTCAAAGCTTTTACTAACATATTTATCTCATTTAACTAATCACATATTGATTTAGCTCATATAGTCAATCAAATTAATGAACGATGTCAAAATGCCATGCTGCCTTGTATGGGTGTAAGAGAGAAAGAGATACCCGAAAGTTTCCTTCTCTCTTAGACAATGGTATGCAGACGACAGCTCGAAAATTTCAGTCATATATGTCCATCCAGTTATATTATAGAGATCAATGTGAAAAACAATAATAATAGATTGTAGGCTTAGTTTCCAATATAAACATTATTCATACAAAAGTAATTGCGTAACATATAGGCTGGCAACAATTGATAAAATTAAGCATAATTTAAAATATACTCAAATTTTATGCTAAATTGTTGTTTTTTCTAAAAGCGTATCGTTGAATTGATCTCGGAATACCGATTCAATGCACTCGGTGCTATGCATAGATCGATGCAGATAATCGAATCAAGGCATATGAATCAACTATCCCTTTTCTCGAGAAACTTGATTCTTCCAGAAATACTTGAATAAAACTACTCGCATTGTTATTAATATACTATTTTTTAGCACTACGTATTACTACCCATTCATCGACCTTATTGGCTGAAACGTTTACTTTGCTATCCCAATACAAATTATGTGTTTTCGTAGAGTTAGCTTACGTTCAACGAACAGTGTTTGTGCAGGGCTAACAGACGAGATTTTTCACACAAACTTTAAATGATCACACATACAAAACCAATTAACTATGAGCCTACCTTTGCGAATGGTGACTGAGAATACCTGGAGTGATGAGATGATAGCTGGGGCGCCTCAACACTGGCGCAGCCAAGGGGAAAGGTTTCAGGGTTCCCCCCCCTCCCCCGGGTCTCGCTACCCACATACCTCTTTCATGTCCCTAAAGGTGTCGAGATCATGCATGAGGAACTCTACAAATGGAGGCAGACTTAATGGGCTTCATGTAGATACATCCAGAGGTGTCAGTTACGGACCCATGTGGAAAAATGCCAGATCTGACCAAGAACTGGATTCGCCCCAGATATGGACTAGTTCTGGCCAGAAATTATTTTTCCACATGGGGAAGATGAAGTTCACAATGAACTTTCTACGAAGCCAAGGAAAATTTAACATAAGACTAAAGTGAATTAGTTCATAGGTGATTTTGTGAGTTAAGAGTTAGTGCAAGCTACCTATTTGAATTGTCAGATTTTTGGCTCATAAAATAATTTCATAAATCAAATTTCCAAAATACAATTTATTGTAACTTGTATGTTTGTATATTCTAGCAGTATGCATGAATACACATTTCATTTGTTCATAAAAACTTAATAGTTATAATAATTACAGAATTATGACCATTTTTATAAATTTTAAATTATTTTGGATATTATTGTATTTCTTTTGATGAATTTGCATTTTGCAGTACTTAGATTTTCAAATTTTCCTATGGGAAAACCCAATAGACCCCGCTTATTTGGTCAGTGAAACTACCCCTCCCCCCCTCCCCCAAACGAATCCTGACTGCGCCAGTGAGCCCCAGTCTTGTTTCTTGAGCATGTATTAATTATTTCACACGAGAGAGTTTCATGGCTATGTGCCCCGAGAGCTAAAAGACTCTTTGATCACAGTTTTTTTTCCGTCATATAGAAAAGCGTGGGACGAGCAAGCCTAGAGCCATTAGGGTAGAAGGGTGGGAATGATAACAAGACATCGGTATGGTACTGACACCTAGTGATAATGAATATAACTAATTAAAACAAAGAATAGAGCACAGCTGGCTCAGTAGATACATTTATACTAAACAGTGTTTTTGTCTATGTTATAATTAAAAAACATACATGAGAATATTTTCTAATTATTATTAAAAACTGCTTAAAACTAATATTTTTTGTATTGACTATACATTGGTCGGGAAGCTTAAAACGGAACCAGAAGATTAGACAGGAAAATTTAAGGATATCTCCGTGCAAGGCTGAGTTGCACCGAAATCAACCTAGTTTTTTTTTTTTTTTTTTTT
>CABFWO010001358.1:0-10437 GCA_902155825.1 Timema genevievae
CAGGTGTCATTTTTCAATTTTCAGAATATGATATCTAGATGGTGAATTCCTCTCTAAAATTAATAACAGCTTCGGCTATTTGATTCAACTGGATGCGTTAGCTAACGCTGACGTTGGCAGCGCTGGTAAAACTATACAGAGCGTTTTTACCGCAGCTGCTACGAGACATTTCACTCGCGTTGTGTATATTCAATGACAGTCAATACTTTATTCATAGCCGTGTCATAATAACCTTCTAAAAGATGAATCACACCAGCACATCCTATCTGCACGGTGTCCATTTTTTGAGGAACACACTATTGAACGAAGTTATTCTGCCCTAAAAACGCTGTGTTTTTTTTAGCTCTTTCATTGCGTTTTCACGGCTTCAAAAACTCGGCGCTTTTAACGTCTAGTGTATTATTATTATTATCATCATCATTATTATTATTATTATTATTATTAGCACCACGTCTTACTACCCGTTCGAGATGTACGCAGTTACGCTAATGTGTGATGGTAGGGTGATTGTGAGATGAAAATGGAGGACCTACAGTTTAACGTGGGATCCGAACCACGGCGGAGGCCTGGCATTCCACACATTCACAAGTTGTGATTAATACACAGTCTTGTCAGAGGTGAAGGAAGGGTTTGGGCAATCGGATGAATCTGTGCCGGGACCGAGGGTTGAACCCCGGACTTCCAGCACAGAAGTCCGACACCTTACCCCTAGACCGCCAGGTCACCAACGTCTAGTGTAGATTAATCAAATTACAGGCAGGCGTCAGCATCAATCATGAGCGCGGCGCTTTCAGCGTCCGTATAGAATGGACCCATGGCGGATAGACTATTAAGTATTAACTCCTTCTTGACCAGACCTAGAGCGCACTGCCAGCGTGCGTATCAATCGTCCATTCTTCTTCCCCCCTCGAGTGAATCACGCAGTTACAAAGGTTGTTCTTGTTTCCGGTTAATGTATTTCTGGTGGAAAGGGGAGTGGAGAACATTAAATGCCCCAAGACCCGAACATCTGGCCACGCCGTGAAACTGAAAGAAAAGATATCTCCTGCTTCATGAGGGCTCGAAATAATTTCCAGGGCGAGTATATTTATTCGCTCGTTGAAATGTGTGTGAAGAGTTCGACTCCCACCAGTGGCGCACTCGGACATTTTACTTTGGGGGAGGCGTCCGGTCAATAAAGACTGTAACCAAAACGACCCGCCTTGGTGGGGTAGTTAATTAGCTAACGCGTTAGTTTCGTGTTGAACTAGACTGCCGAGGATAGGGAGGTCAAGGTTCGAATCTTGGTCAAGGTTCGAATCTTGGTCGGGTGATCTGGGGGTGGGGGTCCTTAATGGTTTTCTATTCTTCCTCTACGCAAATGCAGGTTCACTTCCTCTAAATTCAACCTTTCCTATTCTTAGTCCATTGGATTAATTAGTACTCAAGCGTATAACCCGAATGGGTAGTAAGACGTGGTGCTAACTAAACGAAAATAAAAGGCAAAATGCAATTTCGGGAGGGGGTTGCCTCTAGAAGCTATTTAGCTATTGTCTAGCCCACTTCAGTGGCCGAATGGTCTAAGGCGTCACTATTTTGTTAGACTGGTCTACTGATGACGGGGATATCGGGGTTCGAATCCCGGTCGGGTGTACTGAAGGTGGTTTTTCCCTAAATGGTTTATTACCCTCCTTGAACGCAAATGCGGGTGTATTACCTCTAAAATGCTTCCTTCCTCATCCCTACCCTGTTATAGTAATTATCACATATGCGTATAACCTGAACAAGTAGTATAACGTGATGATACATATATTATGGTGTGTGACGCCTTGGAAACTTCAACTTCATTTCGAAAAAAAAACCTTCAATTTTGACAGTTAAGATGCTTCGATTATAAACAAAATATTGACCCGCTTCGGGGGTCTTAAGGCGTCATTATCGTGTTAGACTGGCCTGCTAAAGACGGGAAGATCTGGATTTGAATCCCAGGTGGGTCTACTGAGGATGGTTTTCTCTAGATGGTTTTCCAAGAAAATGCAACCTTACTCATCCTGTAACGATATTGATTTGGACCGCTCTCATATATTTAAAAAGTAATATATGAAGGTATTTTTCTTCAATAAATTTTATGTAAATTATCCTTTTAAGACTTCATCCATGAAGAATCACGCGCTTTTCAGAAATAATGTAGAAGGATTGCACCATTAAAACTTAATTTTTTATTTCAAAATTTAACTCCGTAGTATTTACCAAACAAGCAAGAGACGCTAGCTTCCTATACTCAATAGGAAGCTAGCCTTCAAGACACCTGTCGCAGGGACGCTTTCGATTTGTTGGTTTTGACTCTGTTCACGAGAGGTCCAAGGGACAAGGGGTACGTCATATATAAGCTGTTTGTGCGTATGAATATATAGAGTAGTCATATAAATCTACAGAGTTTATAATTGGTGAAATGTGGGTTTACCCTTTCACAGTGATAAATTAACGGCCGGGGACTGGATGTTGTGCCTGCCCTAGTCTTAAGTTAGATTATAAGACATATGAAGCTTCGACAGGGCTAGCGAGCCGGTAGTGGAAAATATATGGCTTCAATAAAAAAAACTGGCCCAGGCCACAGGATGGAAATAGTAACGGATGTAAAAAGTCAATGGAGCTGCAAGCATATAAACCTTAACTGTTTCCCTCCATTGCTTGGTGAAAATTGTGGAATGCCAGACGGCGTGAGTCAGTAGAGCACCCAAAAAAAAAGGGGGGGGGGGNTGAGTCAGTAGAGCACCCAAAAAAAAAGGGGGGGGGGGGCATTCCCCCCACCCCAAGAGCACAAAAATAGGTTTACTAAAAACTTGTGTCGTTTGAATTAGAACTGAAATATTGAGGACCGAAGAAATGTCAATTGTAGAGAGGTTAAGACTAGGTTTTTTTATTTGATATTCTAAAGTTATAAAATTATAATAATTAATAAAATTACACATATACTAACCGGCCCCATGGTAGGTGCAACTGGCAACGAGCCTAGAGGTCCCGGGTTCGATTTCCGGCTGATACCTTGGGTATATTTCACTAAAGGGGAATTACCCCAATTTGTCACCAGGGTTTGGTTAGCTAGGATTAAGAGTTTATTCTGGTTCCACACCCTTATACTCACTATCACCATCACCTCATCTCATCGGGACATGGAAAGAGCCTCCACGGAAAGGATGTACTATTAGTACATTCGGTCATCCCCTAGACAAATGTACATTAGTACTGGCTAATATTTCCATTACTGGGCTATGAATGGTGTAGCCAAGACGTGCAATATTATAATATTGCACACAGTAAAAATTACCCTTTAAAATTACAAACTGGATAAAATAAAAGTACAAAAGTAAAATTTTTGATACATTGTATATGAAAGTATATATATAGTAAATCGTTGCCCTTACCCACCATTAAAAAACTTTTTCTTTTTATCATCGCGGCTTGTTACCTGTTCCAGTTATCCATATATAATTAGTCTAATGGAGTAGGGATGGGGTAAGAAGTATTTTAGAGGTAGTCTCGCTGCATTTGTGTGGAAGGAGAGTGGGAAACCATTTAAGAAAAAAACACCCTTGGTAGACCCAACCATGATTCGAACCCCGATCTCCCCGTTATTAGCAAGCCAGTCTAATGCGAGAGTGACGTCATAATAAAGATATTTCCTAAAAATTTTTTTTTTAATATCACAATAAATATTGTTAATTTTAGACACCACACAGGTTCAATCCAAGGATTCCTTGGATATCCGTCAATCAACTTTCACTAAGTGGCAAATCAACATTCTAGGCTATGTTGTGTTTGCCCTAGAACTGACCTAGGATAAACTACTCGTAACCTGAATAGTTAAGAAATTCACGGAAAAAAACAACATAACAAACGTCGAGATATTATGATGATCTAAAAGGTAATGTCAGATAAACTTGTTTTAGAAAGGATATCCCTTCGAGGCTTCTGATCTTTTTTTTTTTTATTTCGGTGTCAATGTCGTGCCGAACGACCCTGAATTCAGTTTCATTATTAATTCGGAATGGCTATGTCACAGTTTTTGATTCACGATTAATGGAAACACTTCTCCATCCTTGCATTGTTAGCAGCGACGGCATTCCAAAGTGAGAAAAAATGACTGTGGTTTTTTTTAACACCTCGTCTTACTACCTGTTCAGGTTATACGCCTATGTACTAATTACACTAATGGGCTAAAGATAAGGAAGGCTATATTAAGAGGAAGTGCACCCATATTTGCGCGGAGGGAGATCGGAAAACATTTTAGGAAAACCACCCTTGGTGCATCCAACCGGTGTCAAACCTCGCTCTCCCCGTCATCGGCAGTCTAGTCCAACATAAGATTAGCGCGTTATACCAACTTAAATACTAATGATCACGCTAGTGGTTTTAGGAATTAAGGAGGTTATATTTATAGATAGTGTACCCACATTTGAGTGGAGGAATATTGGAAAACCTTTTAGGGAAAACCCCCTTAGTGCACTCGACCAGGATTGAACCCCAATATCCCCGTCTTCAGCAGTCTAGTCTACTGCGTGAGTAGCGCGTTAGACCATGCGTCCAAAGAAGCGGGTTAAAAATTATTGTTAATTTCAACATTGGATATTATGCAAAATTGTTTCTTTTATACAAAACCCCGCAAGGTGTCAGCCTCCTATGGTCTGGTTTTCTGATGACGTGTATTTCGGAGCTCTAAACTAATCCCACATTGGTGTACTGAGGTACTTTTATTTCCTAAATGGTTTCTCATTATCACTTCACTCAAATGCGGCTACGGTGTCACTTTACTCTACCTTAGGGGACGGCCAGAATGGGCTAGCGACTAAAATATAAAATAGAACACATTGGTTGTAATGAGAGGCGGCCAGACTGGGCGAGCGAGTGACTAAAATATAAATATAACACATTGGTTGTAATGAGAGGTGGCCAGACTGGAGCGAGCGCGCTCGAGCCGGTACAGTCTAGTTTACAGGCGCTAGGCAATATTATTGTATGTTGGTCCATTGAGTGCTAGGAAAACTTCTCATTTTGACATTTTTATTAATAACGATAGGTTTAGCACACTTGCTACTAACGGCCTAATTTAATTTGTAATATCATAAACCATACCTATATGTGTATATATATATATATATATATATATATATATGTATATATATGTAAAACTGATATTTTAAAATACTTCAATATTATCAACGTAGGCCTATACAAATAAGAATAACCATTAGCGTGGAGAGAGGATGAGAAAACCACAACAATAAATCACTTGTTAAAACCACCCTCAGTTCACCGAGCCAAGATTCGGAGCCTCCTCGTCAACAACTAACGAGAGCTATCTGCTAATCACGCGCTCGCCAGCTCACCAGTCTGGCCGAACCCTTACTCATCCTTATTCCGTTAGTGTAAACATACGAATAACCCAGATAAACGTGGTTTACAACAAAACAACAACTCTGGGTTGTATGTAATGTACTAACTACTACGGCCCAATGTTACGATTTTACAGGTATGAAAGGATAGTTACGATTCCCTAGCGCTGATTGCCAGGGGCTTGAGAACCAAAATTGATATCGAAGCATTTTTTTTTATTTGAGGTATTTAACGTGCACTTTCTGAACCGACTGATTATAACAGCACACAAGAATTTCTGTGAGCGAGAGTTAAAGGGTCTACCAAGATATTTTCTCAAACCTTCCAGCGTTCTGTTACACGCCACAATCGAAATGGGGACCGACGGCTTCACTTCCCCTCCGAAGGAAGCTGTGCTAAGGATTTTTATCGCATAAGGAAAACTCGTCAACCCCGGCTGGGTTTGAACCCACGAGCATCGGGTCTTGAGGCGAGCACTTTACCCCAAGACCACTTAAGTAGTCCCCCTTTCATTAAGTCGTCGGGTGTGAATTTAGTTTTAGGTTCAATGGAGCAACCAATATTTTTTGCCTGCGTAGTATTTTTCTACGGTCAGTTTGATCTTGTTGCACTTATTTTAAGTGTGTGTGTGTGTGTGTGTCTACTTTCAAGTGTACCCCATCCACCGAGCGCCCCACTTATAGCGTACGGGGGCTCAAGTGCATCAGTCCTGAGCGCACAGTTTGTTTATTTGGGCAGATGATTTTTTATTTTTAGCACCGCGTCTTACTACCCGTTCGGGCTATACGCTTATGTACTAATTACGCTAGTGGATTTTGGGATTAGGGAGGTTACATTTAGAGAAAGTGTAACCTAATTTGCGTGGAGGGAAAGTGTAAAACCATCTTGGAAAAACTATCTTCAGTACACCCGACCGAGATTCGAACCTCGACCTTCCCGTCATCGTCTCCTAAGTACTAAAAATGCTAATGTGTTAGGGACGAGAAGGGTTGAATTTAAGAGCAAATGTACCCACATTTGCGTGGAGGGAAAGTGGAAAATCTGATTTTTATTAAATGGTTAGGTGACCTGGCGGTCTAGGGGTGAGGTGTCGGACTTCTGTGCTGGAGGTCCGGGGTTCAATCCTCAGTCTTAGCACAGATTTATCTGATTGCCAAACCCTTCCTTCACCTCTGACAAGATGTGTATTAATCACAACTTGTGGATGTGAGGAATGCCAGGCCTCCACCGTGGTTCGGATCCCACGTTAAACTGTAGGTCCTTCATTTCATCTCACAATCACCCTACCATTACACATTAGCGTAAGTGCGTATAGCCCGAACGGGTAGTAAGACGCGGTGCTAATAATAATAAATAATTAAATGGTTTTCCATTCTCCTTCCACGCAAATGTGAGTACACCTCCTCTAAACTCAACCTTACTCATCCCTAACATATCAGCGTTATTAGTACATATGCACCCGCCTCGGTGGCGTAGTTAGCTAATGCGCTAGTTTCTTGTTGAGCTAGACTGCCGAGGACGGGGAGATCGAGGTTCAAATTTCGCTCGGGTGAACTGGGGTGGTTTTCTCCCTCTTCCTCCACGCAAATGTGGATTCACTTTCTCTAAATTCAACCTTCCCCATTCCTAGTCCACTAGCGTAATTAGTACTTAAGCGTATAACCCGAACGGGTAGTAAGATGCGGTACTAAAACACTTAATAAATAATTTCATTGTTGTAAAGTGAAAGACTCTTATAACCGCAGTTTGAAACATTTTACGTTTCGAGTGTAGTAGCGCATCTTATACCCCGGTTAATCGGATGTGATATGGGCTCTTGTAGGTTGTCGTACACCTGTCCGCATCACGTTGAATCTCGATTCATACATTAGACATTTATTTTTTTAGATAAAAATAAGCAAAAAAAAGACCCTTTGATTCTGTAATATTTTATGAGTGATACCCAAGGCCGTAGTCAGGGGGGGTTTTGGAGGTTCAAACCCCCCTGAAATTTTATGAACAAAATATATATGGCTTTATTTCTGATTCAAACAATATAAAAATTAAGATACAAGTACAAATTAGGGGGCTGTGTTACCATAAAAAGCACTTTAGTTTGCTTCTAGAGATGTTTAGTATCTATAATTTTTCCTAGCCTCCGGTAATTAGGTGATTATGTTGCCATAAAAAACACTTCAAATAGCTTCTAGAGGTGTTTAATATTTAGAATTTATCCTAGCCTTCAGCAGTTTGGGGGGGGGGCTATGTTACCATTAAAAAAATTCAGATAGCTTCTAGAACTGTCTATCATTTCGATTTTTTTATAGTCTTCCTCAATTCGGGGATGTGCTCGCCAAACCCCCCGCCCCCCCCCCCTCTGAAATTATTGGCTAGCCTTGTTGGTCTTGCTCTTGCCGAACTTTATATCGAATGACACGAACTATCGACTGAGGACACAGAACTTTAGACTGAGGACACAGAATGACCGACAACCATACAACGAATGCTCCATACGTTCTGTACAAGAGCTGGAACCGGTTTTGATTCATTGACAGCGTATTATGTATTTAGTTCACCTGTGAGGAAAGAAATATAGTAATAATAATAATAATATCTTACATGCTTTTACTTTCGTTCTACCTACCCGCTTCGTGGGTCGCATGGTCTAACGCGGGGATTCCCAAACTTTTTAGACCAAAGGAGACCTTGCACCAATATTATGAACATCCAATAACGACAGGTTTTTTTTTAGCGCTGCGTCTTACCACTCGTTCGGGGTTATACGCTTATTTACTAATTACGTTAATGGTTTTAGGGATTAGGAAGGTTATATATTTAAAGAAAATTAACCCAAATTTTCATAGAGAGAGATTGGAAAACCGTTTTGGGGGAAAAAACCCTCAATACACTCGACCGAGATTCGAACCTCGATCTCCCAGTCATCGACAGTTTAGTCTACTGCGAGAGTAGTGCCTTAGACCATTCGGCCATCGAAGCGGGTACATCATTAATTAAACGCACTAAGAATGTAAATACAATAATACCCCCACCCCCCATCAGCCGCTCTCAAAGACACCATAACCTTTTGTCAATTTTTATTTTAATTCTCCGAAATGTTGTTCTAAAGACGATCCAACTATTTTATGTTCGAGTCAGAATTTCGATGACACATTCCAAGAGTTGTGGGTGAAGCTGTGGTTCGGGGAAAAAAATAAAGTAATCAAACAAACTCCCTATTATTTCAAGAGCATCCAAACATCCTCTGCAAGCGATGACTACGAGCTGCGCGCGCGCGCACACACACACACACACACACACACACACACACGCGTCTCGTCGCTAATTATAACAGAGGTGAGTAAAAACCACACAAGAGAGAATACGACACACAAACCCCCTTTTCCCTGAAATGTACAGTCATGACTCGAAAAAAACAAACTATTTTTTTTATTTTTTTCAACAAATTCTACACATCTACAGTAGCCCCATGGCTTCTTTGGTGCTGACTGACAGCTCACAGCTGACAGCTTTGAAAAGCTACCAGACCAAATTATGTATCCCTACGCCGAACCATATGATCTGCAAAAATATGTGTTTAACAGCTGTCACTTCCGACAGTCAAAATTTAGGTATATACCTAAATGTTGACTGTCAGAAGTCAGCTGTGAGCTGTCAGTTAGCACCAAAGAAGCCATGGGGCTACTGTACACATACAACTATAGCCTAATTTTGGTTGAAAGAACAGTAGAAAGAATTCAAACATTTATTTGCGGCCAACATTGATAACATTATAGTTTATTATTTTGATAGTTATAGTATTTATAATATATATCAAAAGTGACAGCTGCAGATAACATGACTTGGTATATGAACACATTAAAATAATTGTTTTAGTAACTTTAGTAACTAACTTCTACTGTTATTTCTACCAAAATCAAAATAAAGGATTGTGCTTCGAATGCTAAAATTATTGCTATCGTATTTTTCTAGGATGATGTATACAAAGAACTATCGTGAAGAACAGATCAACTAACATTATATTTTATAAAGATTAAACAATGAAACATGAATTGATTTTAAAACTATGATGAATTGAATGCGCGAAACAAAACGTAGTCAAATATTTTCACTAAATTGACTACTTATCCTTTTAAATGCGAATCATGGTCAATTTTATTGATTTAGATGCTGCCTAACGATAAAAACATTCCAATAACAAATAAAAAATGACTCCCCAGTCTAGTAAATTAATTCCCTCAATTGAAAGAACATTGGTAAAAGATATGCACGAAACGGATATTATAACGGCCATTTTGTGACCAGAGACAAATAAATATAAGGATAAGGAAGAAGAAAGAGCAACAATGCAAACGAATTGATATCTTTTTAACCTACTATAATAATTGATTTATTTGGTATAATAAACACTTTTTTCCCTTTGTTGATCCATAACATTTAAGTAAGAAATGGAGATATTATTCTTAACCAAAGAGAAATATTTTATTTACCAATGTACAATCATTAACAAATCAGGATACTTATGGTGATGTAAACAAATAATGACTGTACAGATGAGCAAAAAATCTGGAAATTCGCTAAGAAAATCAGTTTTTCGTTGTATTGGAAGATATTATTTTTTCTGACATCCTGAACTCCTAACCAATAAAATTAGTATATATTTGTCAAAATAGGTTAGGCCATTTTCTCGTAACTTAAATTACTGGCAATTGGCAAATTATATACTATTATATTTCCGCCCACAATAGACCGACCGGGATTCGAACTCCGATCTCTCCGTCATCAGCAGACCAGTCCAACACGAGAGTGACGCCTTATACCATTTGCTCATTTAAGCGGGCCCGCAAATTATATAATGCTACGTTAATCGGTGAATGCATATATGATATTATGTTAAGCTTACCGATGTATTAAAAAATAGTGGTAAAGTTTTAAAAAAAAGCTCTTAAGGTGGTGCCTACCACGTTTGAATTATTTTGAGACCTTTATTTTTTGTACGAAAACTACCGTATTGTCAGAACTGAACAATTTATTGCCCCTCCCTGAGCTTCCCCACTCCCCCCCCCC
>CABFWO010001358.1:10485-21458 GCA_902155825.1 Timema genevievae
CCCCCCCCCCAAAAAAAATATTGTTAGGGACTTAACCACAATAGTTGAACAGTAAAAAAAAAAATCAAAAACTTATTCAAGTTTTAGGGATTTGGTAGTCAAATTTCAATAAATACGACTGAGTGATTAATATGACTATGACAAAATGGCGGAAGATTTTCAACAATATTGGTTTTATAGTTATTAGGAATTGCAGGTTTCACAAAGACCAGCATTTTCCCCACTAAACAGAAGTTAAATACAATGCCAACGTCAAAAATTAAAATCAAAAGTTGTAGGCGTAGCCTTATACTGTAGATGTTCACAAAAATCACAAAAGGTGTGTGATTTGTTGCTGGGCTTTACTACACGTCCGATTGTTATAATAAGAACCTTTAAAAAAAATACAAACACATATTTTGGAGGTCAACAATGGTATCATTTAACTATAATTATAATAGTCGCTTTTCTAGCTGTGAGATAAATCCCTTTATACGAAAAGTATAGTTTCTTATAATTATAATTATATATAATTCTTATCAAATGCATGATATTAAAACCATCAGGGTCTTACCCAGGGTACTGAGGATAGGGAATTGGGGGGAATCTTTTTTTTGGGGGGGTCAAACCTACCCAAACAAAAACCTTTTGTATTCTTCCTCAATGTATAATATGTTAGCATATTGAATTCTTATAAAAGTGTATCACACCTACAGCCTCAATAGTAAATTTTAGAAAAATTTAAATTGCTTCAAGAATTATTCAATTGTAAATTAAAACTCTTTATCCCCTTTCACCACGATCCACCATAGGTAGGAGTACCCCTATAATCCCCATGACCAAAAATACATTATTTCTTGTTGCGCCACTGAATGAAGGAGGGTGCGCCGTGTTAGCTAATGAAATCTAGACTCTTTAAAAACCCATAAGTTCGCGCGCCAGTAACAAATGAGGTGTTGTCTAGTTGTGACATCATAATACAGGGACTGTCTTGAAATTTAATGACAACTTTTTCTTTTAATTTAAAAAGTTTCTCATCAAATGCTTCTATTATTATAAATCTGTGGATAGCCTGGACGGGTAGTAAGACGTAGGCCTACAGTAGAAAAAATAACTTACTTATCTTGTATTGGTAAGCAACATTTTTGACCTTGAAAATGGAAAAACAATTATTATTCATATAATTCAATACCATTTATATGGGTGAGATTAAAATATACCAGTGATTTTAATTTATAGGTTAAATTTAAAAATAAACTAATAGTAATTTATTGAATTGTACATTCACAGTAACAATAAGTTAAGTCTTTTAGAATAAAACGTAATGTTTAGCTACTGCAATTAATAGCATAATGCTTATTTTAACTTTATAGACACTGGGAGATAGTTTTAAAATATTATGAAGATCTATCAACAATGACAGTTAAGAATCTTACTCTAATATGATGTGCGCAAATATATATTAGTTTATGTAGTGCATTTTAGAGATTTAACTCTTTTTTTCATTTCGCTAAGGCGGCCAGTACAGTCGAGGACAAATCATAATACTTATTATTTATAATTATATTATATACATTTTATATTGGCAACTACATTGTGTCCT
The DNA here is from genome assembly GCA_902155825.1 of Timema genevievae. Classification (NCBI taxonomy): domain Eukaryota; kingdom Metazoa; phylum Arthropoda; class Insecta; order Phasmatodea; family Timematidae; genus Timema; species Timema genevievae. The sequence continues at coordinate 12,068 of CABFWO010001358.1, forward strand.
ATATATTTCGCTATAAGGGATTTAAATTCGCGCTGGCACTAAATAACATTTACTTTATTTTAAATTTAGTTGAAAAATAATTATATTTATCTGTGAATAAAGTAGTTAGTTTATTCCGAGGAAGATCTCTAGGAGACGTTGACAATTATTACCTCTTCAGGAACGCTGATTTATTTTGGTTGGCCGGTACGTGTGTAGTTCGAACCTACAGTAATAGATGGCGCGTGTCTTGTTATAGCCGTGCTAGGAACGCTACGGAGGGGAAAGAGAAACGAAAGCGTGCGAAGAGGGGAAGTCGCCCCACATCAACCAAACAAGTGAAGGGTCGGGGAGAAGGGATACTTTGATCGTGCTCACTGCTCAGTAACAGATCAAAATCCTAGACATTTGAAAGAACGCGCGTGTATGTGTGTTAACTAAATGTGTGTTAAAAAGTGTTTTTGTTTATTGTGTCATTGGGAATAAGACTTGTGTGTTGTTCAACAATGAAAAAGTTATAATAAAGTGCTAAACATGGATTGGTAAGCAGGCATAAAATAAAATAGCTTCTCAACTTATTTGAACTACTATGCTTACTAAACATAGTTATAAGAACACAATCATGCACTAACACTTGCCAATGGGGCAACAATGCTTCTAACACTTGTAATAAAATGGTTTGTGATATATTTGTTTATTTTATATACATAAAAAACGCGACACATTTCCAGAACTAAAGTCAAAGTTTGAAAAGTTATACTGAATCTGTACTCTCATGTTAACATTATTGGAAACACAATTTCTTTGTTTTTGTTTTCAATTTAATATGGATAACTATATAATTATATTTATTGATTTCATTTCATTACAAGCTTATTGTTGCATATAGACCTAACACAGTAATTTTTAAACATCATACAATACAAAAAGAAACGTAAATAAATAAATACATAAATAGTGTTCCATTAGAACGTTTTCATAAATACGAATCAGGTAGGAGGCATATTATCGAAGAATATTATTTTTCTAATAGAAAAAATACTCATAGCTATTGTATTTCATTTTTCTAATAGTATTTGTTATTCTTTTTAATAAATATAATTCTATTAATACTTCAGTGAATATGTATGAAACAAGTGGTTGAAAATTGGCGCCGCGTTGTCTAGCAAGGCAATGTTTTGACGGCATATTGATGTACTACGAGAGTAATGTACTTGTTGGCAAAGCGAGAGGTAAAATGGATCGATGAGGTGTACACGAACCCTACGGATGTTGCTGTGTGTATTTTTAATTCAAATACGCCCCTTTGCGTGACAACCAAGTCATTATCTTATAATCCGATTGTACTGGTTTATTTGATCGTAATTAATTTTACATTCTTAGTTAAGCGAGCTTAACTGTTTAATATGCCTTTTTTTAAATTTTCAAAATACCCATGTTAAATTGTCCCATTTTATCAACGTTCAATTTATGTACATTTTTGAGGACTACTTTTTTAAAATAAAGCTTTGTAAACAACTGGAGTTGATGTTTCCGCCATCTACCCTCCATGTGTGAAACTACAAAATCTAGTTCAAGTTCTACTGTCAGTCTATAGATGGCTCTAAAAGCCGTATTGTTTACATTAGTTCCAACAAACGCGATGCGTGAAAGCCGAGAACAATAATCCCATTGTTACATGATTTAACATCTTACATATTATATTTAAATGCCGTTTACTATAAATTAGTTCCGATGTGAAGTGTTGCATACTCCTTAATATGCATTTAACTTGTATTTCAAGCTCACGTTAAGTATACTTTGATATTTTAGGCTTATGTGTTGATCATTTATGTTGCATTATTGGTGAAGGGTAAAAATAGAATGTTTCCAACAATACTATTTCAAAGCATACATCACGCCTATAATTTACGTTCGGCTAACATCGTGCGCGCTCGTAGCCAGACCGAGCTCTGGCTGGGCCAGGCTGTAAGCTTCTTCTTCTGTTATTGTTTTTTTTTACCTGGCAGGCATCTGTGATATCCAAGTACACATTGCTCTTGTCTTCTCACGTGGTATTTGTGACATATATGTTAGTGATGGAAGTCAAAAGTAAATGATCTATTTCCTGCCACCTAAGGACAAAAAAAGTTAGTATGGTGTTTTGTGTTTAAATGTTAAAAAAAAAAAAAAATCAAGTTTAAAGGATTGGGGCTTGATCTTTTTTTTTATCGCTTGTTACAAGAATACTTCAAATATAAGTGTGAGTTATTTCCATTTATATGGTAATACGTTTGATTCATTTTTATTAATTTTTTATAAATGTGGACTAAATTTAAATGATGTGTTAAAACTTTTATACCACCCAGCTATAAGTTTTGTTTATAGTACACGTATTTATAAATAGAAACACTAGTATAAAATATTTGTAAACAAATTGTAAACTCTAATTAATATGAAAACATATTTGTTTATTGTTATACTAAAACAGATCTATAATTTTTTATAGTAGCTTGAGTTTTTTAAATAGTAATACACATTATTTTACTAAATCACTCCAATCAGAAATAACCTAGTCATAAAATATAGATTTTTTAAAACAAACTATTACAGTATTTTAACATTTTTAAAAGCTAGTATGAGCAATTTTATGAAATAAATATACAGTGTAGTCCTATTATTTAAATATTGGTCTCTTTTTTTATTATAATATGTAAAACTATATTTGAGACTACCTTAATGTAATATTAAAGTAATTTTATCATACTTGCATGAAATGGGATAGAAATAACTAATTACCGTACATATGAAACTAAATACAAAATTGGTAGAATTTTAGTCATTTAACTCATTATCTACCCTTAAAATGTATGGGGTCTCATTGTGTTAGGGGTGTGACAAAAAATATCTGTCCGTGTTTATTTCCATTATTTATTCACTTTAAATATAATTTAACTATTAATCTTGACAAGCTACATTATTAGTTTGTTACTTTACTAGTTTTGATCAGTTTACAAATTAGGTAACTATAATTTTTGTTACGGGTGTGACACTTTTGACATTATTCCGAAATTGGTTTACCTATAAACAAAATATTTGTGGAGGATATAATGTGTATTCATTTTAATTGTCTTTAAAACTTTTTAAAACCTATAAGAAGGCCGATTTTAGGGGTATCAACATAACAAATTTTAAAAAAATACCACATCAAAATTATTGGTCCGTGTCATTTTCATGATATCAGAAAGTCCAAATAATTAAAATGCAACTTATTTTTAATAGAGCAGTGAAATTTTGTGTATAACCTCTTCTAAAATTAATATTTTAGTGAAATTTCATAAATAATTGGCTCTTTTTTAATAAAAAAGAATAGCTGTCGGGTTAGCTACGAAGATAAGTTTGCTATAGACTTAGGTTAAGGTGAGTAAGAGGGGAACATGAGCTAAGGCCATAAAAAAATTATTCATAAAAAATATTTGTGCATTTTTGCCAAATAAATTAAAAATCGCTTCAATAAATAGTAGTCAATTTTCTATACATATGTCATCTGAACAGTCCTTGAGTATTGGTAATGAGCATCGCGCATAATGGAATATAAACATTACTTTTTTATCTCTTGAGTTTACAAAAAAAGTGTTAAAATGTGACTTAATGTCAAAGACAGATATTCGAAAACTGTTAAGATAATTCATTATGTGTATAACCAGATTCGGTGGCCGCATGGTCTAAGACGCTACTCTCGCAGTAGACTAGAATGCCGATGACGAGGAGATTGAGGTTCGAATCTCGGTTGGACTTAGGGTGTTTTTTTCCAAAATTATTTTTCATTCTCCCTCCATGAAAATGCGAGTAAACTTCCTATAAATATAACCTTCTCCATCCCTAAAACCATTAGCGTAATTAGTACGTAAGTGTTTAAACCGAACGGGTAGTAAGACGCGGTGCTAATAAAAAAAGTAAAGCAGAATGCTCTAAGGTGTCTCGTTTCATACTAAACTGCAGATCAGTGTTCGAATCCCGTTCGGATCTACTGAGGGGGGTTTTTCCTAAATAGTTTTTCACTCACCTTCCACGCAAATGCGAGTGAATTACCTCTAAAATGCTGCCTTCCTCATCTCTACCTCATTAGATTAGTTATCATAAATGAGTAGGCCTATAAACTGAACAGATTATAAGACGCGGTGATTTAAAAAAAACTCCAACTCAAAGCAACACAAAGCCGTTTCACATGGAAAGAAAGGCTAGGAAAAAAAAGTCCACATAAAGTAAAAAAAAAACTTTAATTTGTTTATCAAATTTAAATATCATAAAAATATTTTATGACAGATAAAACTGGGGTGGTATGTCACTTACCCCTGGTGGTATGCATACCACGGGTTGATAAACATTCCCTTAATGGAAACTAGGCTGCAGGTGCGTGCGTAAATGGCTTCGGGAATGGTAATTTTATCTTTTATTACCAGTCTTGGAGCGTCAGGCTTTCAGAAATGGCGGTCAATTATCCTCATTAAGGTGCAATCATTTTTACATTCTTTCTTGTTTGCGGTCACAAATAACATAAAAATAGCCTCAAGTAAGTTTTCCTCATAAAAACAAACACATCACCCTGTTAATTACAATAAACTTTCTTTATATATAACTTTCAAACCGAATTGTTCTAAAAATTTTTTTAACAGATCTAAAATTTTCCAAAAAGGTTATTTGTAAACTACACTTACAATTATGTTTAGAGTATAAAAATAAAAACGTACCATCCTTATTTATCATGAAAAACTATTTCAATATACCCATTTTGAAATTCTATCTTCGAACCCAATTTTGAAAAATTCACATTTTTCTTTATTATTTTTCGTAAGTAAACTACCCTTAAATTAATTTATTTTTATAAAAATTAAATTATTATTTATTATATAAAAAAATTAATAGTCCCCTGATACCAATTTAGAACAAAATCGTTACGGAGCTATTTAAAAAAAAATCAAATTTTACACAAATCATTCATCAATAAACTACTATAAAATTATTTTTAAACCCATATATATAGGTCTATATAAATAATTATTTGTAATGTAAAAAACTTAAGATACTCATTTTGCATCAAATTTGTAATCGTTTGAAAAAAAAAATATTCAGATAAAAACCAGTCGGTTAGTCAGTAAACCACCTTAAAACGAATTTTTACTCAAAACTCAAGTGGGGAGTATTTGGAAGGTCAAATACTCCCCACATAATTTTCTATTTTAAACAAAATCGTTAAAGCCATTTTCTAAAAATTTTAAATTCAATAAAACACTCATCAATAAACTACACTTAACTTGAGGGTTAGGGCAAAAATAAAAATCAATCGGCTGAGGTATTGCCCTATAACATTATATAGATTTAAAGTTTGAATAAAATCCATCAAACTTTTTCAGAGATGTGGTCGAAGACAGACAATATCCACTTTTTTTTTGTTTGGACACACGCAAAAACTTAAAAATTCATCATAACTTCGAGGTCGTCAAATTTTACGATCACAATACTTTCTCTTGATATGAGAAAGTAAAAATAAATTATATCGTCATTTTAAGTCTTTCCCAAAAAATCAAGACTTTTTATGTTGACGCGGCCTAGGGGAACAAAATAAATATTGATCATGATGATTGATAGATATATCGTAAATTCTTCTTTTTCTTCTCGTGTTTCGTCCTGACTATCCGCAATTTTTTTAAGCACCGCGTCTTACTACCCGTTTGAGCTATAATGCACTTTCAAAGAACTATTTTATAAAAAAACCTTTAAGATCTAACTTTTTTTTTTAGAATCCCTTTCAAGTGGACGGCTTCCCCATTCCCCCTCCCAACACTAATCTGGCCCAGATTCTCATTGTATTGGGGTTTTGAGGGGGTGAGGGGTTAATTTTGTGGTTTTTTATCACCCTGTAATTTGAAGGTCGTCTTGTGTGGGGCTTGAAAGCCGATGACAAAGGGCCTTAATATTTTGATGATCGATTTTCGATGTCATGTTGCAAGTGCTCCCCCTTCCCCCACCCTTCTTCCCTCCCCCCCATTGTATTCTCTCGTCTTAGTTTCACGAACCTGATTTGATGCGTACAATAGTCTGCAAAAGTTTTTACCAAATCTAGTTTGTTTAAATTAATCTCTAAAAGTTACAATAGGTTTATTATTATTATTATTATTATTATTATTATTATTATTATTATTATTAGCACCGCTTCTTCTTCCCGTTCGGGTTGTACACCTATGTACTAATACCACTAATGTGTTATAGATGAGGAGGAGGTTGAATTTAGGGGAAGTGTACCCGCACTTGCGTGGAAGGAGAATATAAAACCATTTAGACAAAACCACCTTTTCACTACACCCAAAACAGATTTTGAACCCCTGATATCCCCTTCATTGGCAGTCTAGTCTACCGCGAGAGTGACGCCTTAGACCATTCGACCACGGAAACGTGTTTTTAATACCTATCTAAACTTAAAGTCATATCAACAAATGGTTATTTTTTATTCGAATTGTCAACCACAACCGGGTTGTTAAAACCTTAATTTAAAGACTGCGTATGAGGAGAGTATCTAAGTGAAAATGCACCTGCATTTGTATGGAAGGTTTGAGAAAGATCACAGAGAAACCACCTTCCAGTGAACATTAACCGGATTTGATACAAGAGTCATATTTCAACTGTGACCAAAATGTATTACGCTTAAAAAAGCACGTGCCTTTAAAAAAGCCTAGTTAACCTAGTTTAACATTCACCCATAGCGGCAGGAACTTTAACATATCAGTTATACCCTGATTTTGTTAGAAAGCCCGTTCTGTAAGGCCTTATTTCGTACAAGAATCTTACTCTATAGTGGTACTTTGGTAGGATCAAAGGCCTTACACACCAGAAAGGACCACCAAAATCATGGTATAGAATAGAAGCAGTGTTTACCAAACTTGCGCAAGTCTCGTACTCCTTTCGTGGCTATGTCCTAGCCAAAGTGTGGTTTTCCACTCTTACTCCACGCAAATGCGGTACACTTACTTTATAATTTAACCTTCCTAATCCCTAACTCATTAGCGTCTTTAGTACATATGCTTATAGCCTAAACAGTTAGCGGGACGCGTTGCATGAAAATAATAAAACAAACTCAAGTGCTACATCGTGTACCCCTTGAAATTTTTCGCGGACTCTTGTGGTTACACGTACCACAGTTTGGGAAACGCTGAACTAGACGAACCAATACACAAATATAAAAAGAGCCACTCTGAATTGAACCATTGACCGGCGACTACCAACCTTGGAAACTGACTGATTTGCCGAAGGCGGCCTCAGTTTTTATTACCCCTAAAAACAAGAAGTTCAAGTATTTCAAGAACCACTTCAGTGGCCGAATGTTCTAAGGCGTTACTCTCGTGTTAGACTAGCATGCTGAAGACGGGGAAATCAAAGTTTTAATCCCGGTCGGTTCTCTTGTTTTTTTATAAATTGTTTTCCTCTCTCTTTCCCCGCAAATGCGGTTATAATACCTCTAAAATGCTTCCTTCCTCATCCCAACCCCATTAAAGTAATGCTCATATATATGCGTATAGCCTGAACAGGTAGTAAGATAGGTGATAAAAAAAAAGGTATTTTAAATTTAAACTATATAATTCAAAACTGGTTTAAACTTTTTTTTTTTGCTATGGTTGCATGTGAATGTGTAATTTATTTATATTTGCAGTCGAGCATGTATGTTTACAAATTGATTGATTTTATGTAAGTTTACATATTTATGGATTTTATATAAGCTTACATATTGATTGGTGTTTAAGTTTCTAAACTTTTCCACTTTCTTGATTCCCCGCCATAAACTCTCTAAAACTCTAAATTGAACTTTTTATCTTGTGGCCCAGTGTTTTCCAAACTTTTTTTGGCGCGCGTACCACTTAGTTTTGATTAATCCTATATTTCTATAATAGTAAATATGGTAATAAAATTCAGGTTTAGACGTGATGTCAATAGTAATGAAATTTTTGGCAGTGGTGTCTTGCGGCCTTTTAAATAAGGGAGGGAGCGAAGCGGTACCTAGGGCTTATTCCTAAATATATACATAAAGCCGACAAAATAGTAGGTTGTGCGACGATTGGAGGAAAGGGAGGCGCAAAATATGTAAAAAATAAATAATGGCAGTTAGAGATGACCAATTTTTCATTAAAATTTTCATATCGTAATATTATCATGTCTCTGGTCTACATCAGACCTTATGTTAGTTACACATTCATCCACTAAGCGCTGTAATCTATACGAGAGTGTGAGAGGAGTATTGCAATCGCTACTATCGCTTCAGTGTAAGTAGTATAAAAAGCCAATTTTTTTCCCCAGAAAAAAATTGAAAATTTTCTGAAATGGAAATTTTTGATTTTTTTTTGAAAATTTTCCGAAATTGAAATTTTTCCGAAATTGAAATTTTTGAACATTTTTTAAAATTTTCCGAAATTAACATTTTTTGGAACATTTTTCCAGAGTTGGGGAAAAAAATTTCTCCAAAAGTTAAAGTGCATGGCGATACGTGACTGGTGAAAGTTTGGAAAACACAATTTTAGGTGATAGCCACTTTAAAATTTATTTTGGTCTAGACCAGGGGTTTCCAACTTAAAGTGCCTGAGGGACACAATTGAATACACGAGTGTAGTGGAGGTCTGCGTCGTAATCTGCTAAGGCGATGGAAGGAAATAGGACTCAAGTAATTAAGTTTGTTACTCAGTGAGTATCAATTGGAGCTTTCATGTATTTTCCCCGCTCAAGTTAAAACTCTGTCTTTCGAGTAAAAACATCCAATTTACTACGGTAAATTACTTTACCAAGAAAGTTTGTGGACCACATAAAAAGGCATCATGGACCACCAGTTGGAAATAATTCATGGTCTAGACAAATTGTTTCCCATATTTATTTTACGATTTTACTATTTATAAAGACTCGCGTACATATTTCTTTATAAAGGTAAAATAGTTTTGTTTACTCGGCAAAGTGAAGTTTTCTATAGTGTTCCATTATAAAGGGTTTAAAAACGTAATTTCTCATTTAATAAAATGTAATAAATAATAAATGTAGTAGATAAAGTAAAATTTCTTATAATAAATCATCTATGTTGTGAATAGTACTTAAAATCTAGATTCCCCCCATTTTTTTTTTATCATATTGAAATTTGCCACCCCGAACCTTTTTTTCTAGATTCGCCACTGAATGCGGCTTCTGCCCAAAATTCTCTCCGGCCCACCATCTGGGAACTAATGCCAAAACCTGAAAAATGTCACACTGCCATTATCGCTCCAAAACTCACTCCTATAATAGTTAATTATAATGAAATAGCAAGGCAGAAGAAAAAGTTCGCCCGCAGTCAAATACAAAAAGAGGTAAATATGGACTGTTTTTTTTAAATTAAAAAAAAAAAGCAGTTTATTTGTTGGCT
>CABFWO010001358.1:34681-58886 GCA_902155825.1 Timema genevievae
CCCCCCCCCCCCTTCCTTCTCTCGACTTCCGGTCGGTCGATATTCAACGTCTACAGGAATAGCACCGTCCCTCCCCCCCTCATACCCTTGCAGAAGTCGGTGATGTCATCATCCTGACTTTGACTGACATCAGTGATTCTAATCTCATTCATGTTTCCAGGAGAAGACACAATCTTTTTGGCCAATACTATCTCTCTCTGTGCACAGAGTTTTGTGTCTTGAAACAGTCGTAACGTTTGTTTGTGAGTGCTGCCACCCGGCAGCTCACGCAGACATTTTTACTGACAGGGGGATGGGGAGGGACAAAATATATTTCTCCACGCGCGCGCGCGCCTGGAAAACAAAATTACAGATACAAAAAAAATATAGAAACTTCAAAGAATGGAGTTTTATTTCAGCCTGAACGCAGCTAGTAAACTTGTATAGAAATAAAATGGCATTAGGAATTAGTAAGTTCATTGACGCACTTACAAAAAGTATGCCACTTATCCCTATCTATAAGGTGACCAATTTTTTTACAATGAAAAGGAGGACGAAAAAATTTAAGAAAAAAGTACAACGTAAATAAATTAAACCAAAAATACACTAATTATGCTTACATCCCTTTTAATTATACGAGTATTTTTCCATTGAATGAATATTTTTTGTCAATATATAATTTTCTAACAATATATTGGAAATTTCGGAGCAAGAAATATCCATTCATATTGAATTTTACGTTAAGTGCTGCAGCTAGAGTATCAACATTCAATCTTGATTTCTCACTTGTCTAAAAATCATTACCAATTGAAAAAACTCTTTCAACTGCTGCATTAGTTCTCTGAATATAGAGATTATCAGATTAGTTTTAAGATATCGAAAAGGAGGACAGATAGGAGGACACTTTTCGAGGAAGGACAGAACCTACAAAAGAAGGACTGTCCTCCCTAAAGGAGGACGATTGGTCACCTTACTATCTAGAAGGGAGTTTTATCCAGTCCACCTGATTATATCTCATCTCTGTCTATTTTCATGTTATCCTTACATCTGCGTCTAGCTCTTCCCAATGGTCTCTTCACATCGGGGTTTGCCGTTCAGTAACCCAGAACACGGTTCTAAAAATTCTTCCATTCGCGCTGCATGTGCTGTTCACCGTAATCTAAATTTAAAATAAGAAATAATATTTTCATTCTGTTCATAACTTTATAAATAATTTGGCATAATAAATATGAGCTTAAATTTGGGAATTTGGTGACATTAAAAAAATACCATATCTCATTCATTATTATACATTATACAATGATTCATAAAGCTTAGGTACGTTTTTTTAAAAGGAAGTAAGGCCTAGGAAGGTATGGAGATATTATAATTTTGGTGAGGTAAAATAAATATTTTTGAAATTATTTAATATAGGTACTACAATCTTATAATTTGAACTCATTTCACAGCGTTACAGTACCTAATTAAATAAAAAATGAAGGCGTCTACGGTTATGGTCATTACTAAATTGATTTATAAACTGTTTCTACAAAAGCAGCTTTGTTTGAAGAACAAAATTGTAAGGCTAACTAGAAGATTTAAAAAAAGGGTATTAAATTAAATTGGAAATTACATGGTTACCCCGGGCAACGATTTTCATTGTTCCGAACAAACAGAAAAAAAAACCTCTTCATTTTATCGCTTCCGACACGGTTTTTGATTAATTGAAAAAAAAATCGAAATTGTAAAATTCCTGATTTTTGGCGCACCACACGTACTTAGTTCAAAAATTTTAATAGACACGTATATTTTCGACCGTCGAGGACCACTGTGTGTTAAAAGAACACGTATTAAAAAAAATCTTGCTGTGCTTTTTTTGAAAATCTTTTCTAGATGCTTCTTATTTTAATTATTATTAGGTTTATTTCTTTCATAAGGTTACGTTACCTTGTCCAAATTGAGTCCTCCAGCTTGTCTTATCGGCAGCCTCCTATTTTTTTAATATCCTGAAACATCTTATTTCCTTGTTTGAGGTCATCAATCAGTTGAATTGGTGATTTTTCTGGTCCATTTGTTCCAGCTACTTTGCCTTCTCTGACATCACTCAGTAAGCTATTTCTTCCCATAATGTTGGCCTTTATTCATAGAATAAACTGCCGAATGGTTCTCTTCTAATTTTAATACACCATTAAATTTCCCCTGCCTTATTTTTTTATATATATATATATACAATCGTATTTTCAAGAGTTTAAAAAAACGAAATGTTCAACTTCTTTAATTATGTTTATTCATTATATCCGGATTTTTCTTTGTGGCCACCGACCATCTTTTGTTTACGAGACAGGCTTCTCAGACCAATTTATCTTACCGATCTCAAGAGCGGACGTTGAAATTTAAAAATACGCGCTTTGTTTATTGATATTAATAGACCATTCAACGTGTAGTTAGAAAACTGGGGTTGAAAACAATTCAAACAGTTTTGCAACTTGGGGAATTTATACATATAGCTGTCCTAAGTAACCTACTAAATTTGTCTACCTCCTCTGACTTGAGCTATTGCCGTCATATTGGAAAAATTGGCGGCGAGAAGGTTTGATTTTAAGATTATAAGAGTACCTATCTCATTTGATTTAGATCCTACTGTAAAATGTGTACTTAAAAGAATTAAAGATCGTTTTATATCCTAAAAAAAAGTGTTATTCATTTTTCACGTTAACATTTTTTGTTACGAAGCTTTGTATAGTTGTACTAGCAGTATGTGAATATACATGAGCATTTTGTTATACCTAATAATTTAGCTTTATTTACATTTTATTAAAACCATAAACGTAATATGTACATCAGCGTATAACCTGAAAGGGTAGTAAGACGCGGTGCTAAATATATATACAAAGTTATCATAGGTAACCTGGCGGTCTAGTGGTAAGGTGTCAGACCTCTGTGCTGAGGGTCCGGGGTTCAATCCTCGGTCCCGGCACAGATTTATCTGATTGCCAAACCCTTCCTTCACCTTTGACAAGACGTGTATTAATCACAACTTGTGAATATGTGGAATGCCAGGCCTCCACCGTGGTTCGGATCCCACGTTAAACTGTAGGTCCCCCATTTCATCTCACAATCACCCTACCACTGCACATTAGCGTAAGTGCGTATAGCCCGAACGGGTAGTAAGACGCGGTGCTAATAATAATAATAAGAAGAAGAAATGTGATAACTTTGTATCATTATTATTATTATCATCACCTAAATTTTTGGCTAATGCTTTATTTTTTACAAGCGTCTAAAGTGAGTTCGGTGGCAAGAACAAGTCGTGAGAAACTAAACGCGAATGTTTTCCCCAGGTCGACACTGGTAATAGATATCTGGAGGTACAGGGTAGGTTTTTTTTATACCTGTCGAACCTTCTCACATTCTACCAGCCACCTGTCCAGAAACAAACCTGTCCGCGCGGTCTAGACCGCCGGATCGGATGACGGGATAGAGAGGGAAAACTCGTGTCAGAGCTGTGTGGGTTACGTCAGTCAGCGCTGACAGATCTTGGGGTCAGCGATAGTGAGCTCGGCCATTTGAGCGGGGGTTTTAAAGTAATTGAACCCGGGCCCTTTGCCTTAGCGCGTCAATGCTCTACCATTGAGCTATCCAGGATTCGTCCCGTCATTTTTTACTAATAATTTATAGGCGTCCAAGGCTCCTGGGTTTGATTCCCGTGCCCAACCTCCATTTTTCAATTTACGAATATTATACTTAAAGGGAAGAAGAAAATTCTGGGAGCTGAAGGACGAGGCATAGGACAGAGCGCATTGGCGGTCTAAGTTCTTTGACAACAGGGATGGACCTGTCGTAAGACAGAACATTTAATAATAATCATAATAATACTTGAGGTGGCTACATCCAGAAGCTATATGAACATCTGTCTTCCAAGCTTCGCTATTCGTATACAATATAATTGCACAGACATTGGTGTTCTTCCACGCGCGCGCACGCACACACACGCATACACACGCATACACACGCATACACATACATACATACATACATACATACATACATACATACATAGATAAATATTTTTTAATTTTTAACTTTAAGGGACCCGCTTCAATAACCGAATGTTCTAAAAGTCACTCTTGTGTTAGACTGGCCTATTAATGACGGGGAGGTCTGGTTTCGAATCCCGGTTGGGTCTACTGAGGGTGTTTTTTTTCCTTTAAATTGTTTCCCATTATTTTTCCACGCTAATTCGGGTAAATTACCTCTAAAATTCTTTTCTCATCCCTACCTCACTAGACTTACTATCATATATGTGTATAACCTGAACAGGTAGTAAGACGCGGTGATAAAAAAAGTTTACTTTTAATGGCCTTACTTTTATTATATATATAGTTAAACATACAAAATGTTGGGGGTACTAATGATTATTGAAAAGACTTCCCAAACAAATGATAATTATTTGTTAACAAAAAACAAAAACTTTGAAACATTCTCACAAGAATCCCAAACTGATGTTTTAAAAGACGATTTTTACCATCGGAAGATAAATTTCATCGTAAGAAATTTCTGGTCTTTTCGATATGCTCGCTCCAGTTTCTTGCCATAAAACTTGGTGGTTATTTTTTTTTATCTGACGTAATGGCTGTTTGGGTAGAGTCTTTGGTTCTGCTTGGCTGCGATAACCTACCAGGTTATAAAGGATGAATGCTTCTTCGCCTTTTGCGTTGCTCGCCGGTTCACTTTGTGTTACAAAATGGCGCACCTTGGGGCTTCCTTCTATTCTTTATAATCTTATTTTTTCCTTTTTTGCATCTTCTGTTCTATAATTGGTTGTTTTTTTTTTCTTTGGCACAAAAACTGTACACCTTGTTTCAATAATAAATACGCCTCTTTATACAGTATAATTTTTATAAAAAGAACCTTATTAGCCATTTTAAATATAGAAAAATTACTAGATCTACTTTCACGTGTTCATACGTCAAGTCATGTGATCTGCAGCTATAATTTTTGATATATATTATTAATACCTATAAAATAACATTAATAAAATAGAAAAAAATGTTATATTGTTATCTACAAAATAATATTTGTAGCCTATTTATCTAAAGTGCTTTTTCTTTGAAAATTGGACTGTACTTAGATATTCCCCCGTGACTTTAAATACGTAGTTTAATAGCTCTGGTTTTTTTTAGTAGTTTGTCTTGATACCCATTCGGGTTACACATTTTATGTACTAATCACTCTTATGTGTTAGGGGTGGGAAAAGTTGAATTTAGAGGAAGTTTACCAGCATTTTCGTGGAAGGAGAGTGGAAATCCATACAGGAAAATCACCCTCAATACACCCAACTTAGAATCGAACCCGTTATCGACAGTCCATCCATTCTTTTGCGAGAATGACACCTTAGACTAGTGTTTCCCAAACATTTTTACAATCACAACTAATTTTTTTTTAATAAAGGCAAACCTTGTGACTCGTCTAACTTCAATGAAGTTGAAAAATGGGGGAGAGGGGTTGAAAAAAAATACTCCGTTTATTTATGATTTTTTTTCTTCAAATAAAAACAAAATGTTCACATCATTAAACTTTTAACGACCCACAGTTGGGGAACTACTACCTAAGACCATTCGACCACTGAAGTGGCTGTGAGTTCTTTTGTTGTCATATTGACCTATCCCTGCACCTACTTATTATGCGGCGAGTACGTATTCAACTTGTTTGTCAACAGACACATGCACTGCTGTTATTTTTTATTCCGAGGTACATTTTTATTGGATACGGTGTGTACCCGCTGGTTTTTTTGTTTGTTATTTCTCTTGTGTGTTAACTTTTTATCTTATTCTTTTGTCATTTTATTTGATGTGATGAGATACTGAAACATTATATAACAATAGAAAGAAAGGTGCAAATGCGAGTGCACTTCCTCTCAATTAAACCTTTATAATCCTGAATACATTGGTGTAATTGGTACATAAGCGTATAACCCGAACGGGTAGTAAGACGCTGTGCTATAAACTATTCTAAATTTCAACAAGAAGAAAAGTATATTAGCTATTTAATTCCATCGAACATCACCGAACGCTCATGTAGTTGAAACGGAACTATAACAATAACTGGAACTGATAAATATTCTAAATTAGGTCTAAATAAGGTTATTATCGGTTATTAAAGGCTTTTAACTTTTAAAACTTATTTTTAATATTTTGCATTTTATTTGTCTTGACACGTTAGCTCAGTTGTTAGCGTGTCTGCCTACTGAGCTAGAGGTCTTGGGTTCGATTGCCGGCATGTCCGAAAAATTTATCGTTGGTGTAATGTGTGGATTTCCCCCCTTTCACAGTGATAAAGTAACGTCCGGGGTTGGGTGTCGTGTGTCTCTTCTAGATCTAAGTTGGTTAGTAAGTCGTGCGCTGATATAATCAACCGGTTCAGAAAGTGCACGTTAAATGCCTCAAATAAAATGAAAACAAATCATTACTAGCCACTAGGTGTTCTTTATTTCGACAGATCAATTCTTTTTACCAGTAACTTTTACCGCCAATCCGCCCTGATCTCTTCCTCCTTCCACTCCCAGAATTTTCTTATTTTCCTTTCAAGTCATCACATATGTCCTTATTTCTGTTGGTTTTTAATAATTTTTTAATTATTACAAACTAACTGAAATACCCAGCGTTACTCAGGAGAAATTTTATTAGTTTAATGACTACGTGGAAGGTAGCTTTAAATTATTATTATTATTATTATTATTATTATTATTATTATTATTATTATTATTATTATTAGCACCGCGTCTTACTACCCGTTCGGGTCATACGTACTTACGCTAACGTGTAATGGTAGGGTGATTGTCAGATGAAAATGGAGGACCTACAGTTTAACGTGGGATCCGAACCACGGTGGAGGCCTGGCACTCCACACATCCACAAATTGTGATTAATACACGTCTTGTCAGAGGTGAAGGAATGGTTTGGTAGCTTTAAAGTTAGTATCTTTGGGCCCGTGGCCTTTTTGCTTCCGACCCAGTTTTTAACCAATTAAAAAAACTAATCGAAATTTTACAATTCCGTCTTCTAGGTGTACATGTTCGTGTACAGGGGCGACTAATTTTTAAATGTCAGACCTCTTAGTGCGGTAGATATCACGCAATGCTCATAACAGATAAACTCTTCATTTTATTAATATAGAATATTAAAAAAAAATACCGCCGTTGTGGTCTAGTCGTCAGAGTTCCTGGCTACGGAGCCACAGATCCCGGGTTCGATCCCTGGTGCTACCTGATTTTATGTAAACCAATGGGTTCTGGAACAAGGTCAACTCAGTTGCTTGAGGACAAAAGAGGAGATACTTGAATAAATAAGTTGCTGTTCCGGTCTAGAAAATGTAGATTAATGGCAGGAGGGCTCGTGTGCTGACCACATGACACCTCCTATCCTCAGAAGTTGGTGCTAATTTTGCCTCGTTCGGTATGCCTCGGTTGTGGGCGAAAGTCATAGAAGTTTTTTTTTCTTCAAAATGAATGGAGGATTTAAATTAAAGGTTGTGGGTTCACACATCTTTTAAGTTGCCTCCCCTTAAATCCCTTGATCAGTCTCTGTGTGTAGCTGAAATAAAAAGGGGGGGGTTGAGGGTTTTTCCTCGCCTTCGGCTTGAGCTTCCCTCGTCCTTTTTTTTCGTCAGCTCCTAACTTGACATTGTTCTTGCTGCACGCGGGATTCAATTATTTCCTCGTATGTGTGTGTGTGTGTCTGTCTTTATACGAGTGAGTGACAAGATGATGATGATTACCATGACAATGACGAATGTTTTCTCTCGTATCCCTCTCTCTCTCTCTCTCTCTCTCTCCAGGAAAGAGGCGGAATGCAGCGGTGCCCTTACATTCACGAGATGAAAGAGCGCCTGTTGAGTCAGAGTAGTAACCCGGAACAGTTGTTGGACTCGTTAGAAGCCATGGACAAGGAGGTGTTGGAGATCCACGGTGACCCTACCGTCGGAACCGTCGTCAAGGTCAGTATACAGGGTGTCCTCTAGTGAGAAACATCATGACTCTTTTTGATCATAAAGAGCCGCATTGAAAATAAATGGCACGGTGCACCGCACAGACTTTTTCTTATCTCTTTTTTTTCTTAATTTAGACACATTTACTATTATTAACGACCCGCCTCGGTGGCGTAGTTGGCTAACGCGCTAGTCGTTTTGAGCTCGACTGCCGAGGACGGGGAGATCGAGGTTCGAATCTCGGTCGGATGAACTGGGGGTTGTTTTTCCTAAATGGTTTTCCACTCTCCCTCCACGCTAATGTGGGTTCACTTCCTCTAAATTCAATCTTCCCAATTCCCAATCCATTAGCGTAATTAGTTACATAAGCGTATAACCCGAACGGGTAGTAAGACGCGGTACATAATAATAATAATAATAATAATTATTATTAGCGCCGCGTATCACCATCCGTTCGGGTTATACGCACTTAACGCTAATGGTAGGGTGATTGTGAGATGAAATGAAATGGAGGACCAACAGTTTAACGTGGGATCCGAACCACGGTGGAGGCCTGGCATTCCACACATTCACAAGTTGTGATTAATAAACCCGCCTCGGTGGCGTAGTTGGCTAACGCGCTAGTCGTTTTGAGCTCGACTGCCGAGGACGGGGAGATCGAGGTTCGAATCTCGGTCGGATGAACTGGGGGTTGTTTTTCCTAAATGGTTTTCCACTCTCCCTCCACGCTAATGTGGGTTCACTTCCTCTAAATTCAATCTTCCCAATTCCCAATCCATTAGCGTAATTAGTTACATAAGCGTATAACCCGAACGGGTAGTAAGACGCGGTACATAATAATAATAATAATAATAATTATTATTAGCGCCGCGTATCACCATCCGTTCGGGTTATACGCACTTAACGCTAATGGTAGGGTGATTGTGAGATGAAATGAAATGGAGGACCAACAGTTTAACGTGGGATCCGAACCACGGTGGAGGCCTGGCATTCCACACATTCACAAGTTGTGATTAATACACGTCTTGTCAGAGGTGAAGGAAGGGTTCACATTTACTAAAAACTAACAAGATTTGAGAAACGAAATAATATACACTGTTGCAGAAACACTCTCAAAGAGCACGAATGAAATAGTGCATACTGTTACAGAAACATTGGGATAATAGGAACATCTCTTTCCACCAAAGAGAATAGCAATAAATTTCACATTTCAAAATCCTGAATACCTAAGCTATAAGATATATATATTTGCTTATAGTTCAAAAATTATTGGTTTCATAAAAATACATTTTAAATAAAAGATTATTATTTTTGATGGCACTGCAACTTTTTCACTTGTCAAGCATAGCAAGCTTAAAGTCGAGAAGGAGCAGAACGATTGATTCAGAGATATTACGATGGTGTGCGCCTAACAGGATGAGAAACCCAGGTCTATAGTTTAGTACGCACTAAGAAACATTGTTTGCCGACATGTTGCCCTTGCTTCAGAAACAGCTAGCTATACTGCATTAACGGTGGGAATTACTCTCTGAAAGCTCTTTTTTCCTACCTAAATCCTACTATATAATAGCTTTCTGGTAGGGAAAAAGGCCTTTCAGAAAACAATTTCTACGCTGAACAGACTTTAGCTGTTCCGCAACAGTTGGGCAACGGTTTTTTCATGTTGTCTTTGTGTTTCCCAGCGGGGAAAACGTGTGTCCCATGATCCATTTCAAATGGGTTAAAAAAAAACAATGTTGGCCAACATTTCCTACATAAAGCAACGTGGGCCGGTCTGACTCTGCTATTTGTATGCTTTGTTGACACTAGCTTGCGTCATCATAGGTTAAAAGTTGGAGAGATAGTGTGCTCGGGATCGCACTATCGGTCCACTAAGCATTCTTGCATACCGCCCCGAGTACATCAGTTACTGATATCTCCTTTTGTCATGTCTAGGTCAGCCGAAAACACTCATATAGAACAGAATGAAATAGTTCATACAAATACACTGTTGTTTTAGGATGTGACAATTGAGGACTATAAAAATCGCGTAAAAAATAGGAATTTTTTAAAATAAAATAAGTGGACAGTTTTTAGTTAGTGTAAATGAACACGAACCCACCCCCGTTTTCTTATTCTCTGTCTTCTTGAACAGCTCATAACTAAAGTCTGTTCAGCGTAGGAATTGTTTTCTTAAAGGCCTTTTTCCCTACCAGAAATCTATTATATCGAATTATATTGGTAGTAAAAAAGACCTTTCAGAGAGTAATTCCTACCGTGAATGGAGTATACCTACAAAGCACAAGCCATAGCAACATCCTTAACAGATATCTTTCACTCAACTGAACTCTGGACGGGAGACAAATGTTTCATCATTGTAGTCTGGACGCGAAACAATGTTTCTTTAATGTTTGCCAACAATCTGTTTGCTATGTTGGCCAACAACTGGAGAACGTTTGGGCAAAAGTTGGACAACAATGTTTCCAAGTGCGTACTAAGCTTAAAGCGCTGCTCCCAAAATAAAACAAAGATATATATTTTAATTTCACGTCGCTAATCTTTCAAAATGCTAGTCCCCATCTCTGAACCCACCGGACCAATAACGCCGTGTCTGAGCGCGCTCGGCAATACCCGTTACAGGCCAGTTGGGCGGGTCACCTACCTTGAAACAAGGCGAAGGACGATTCTTCTTTGGACTTTTTCTGCATCTTCTAAATTTAGTTTTTATCACCGCGTCTTACTTCCTTTTCAGGTTATACGCGTATGTACTAATTACGATAGTGAGTTAAGAATGAAGGGTGAATGTAAAGGAAGTGTACCTGCATTTACTTGGAGGGAGAGTTGAAAACCCTTTAGGGAAAAACCCCTTAGCACACCCGACCGGGATTTGAACCCCGATCTACCTTTCATTGGCTGTCTAGTCTCTTGTAAGAATGACGCCTTAAACTATAGAACCACCAAAGCGTGTTTAGTTTGTTATTTATTTAGTTTCTAATTCGTGTTTGTCGGTCCACAAAGATCACTCTGTTTAACCTGAAAGGTATCAGTCTTGCCTTGACATATTACACTGTGGCCCTTTCTTATAATCCTAGCCATGTAGCAGAAACATAAGGTAAGACCTTTCAGAATAAACCAAGGGCACACGTAAAATATTCCCAAATTATTCTTGTTATTAACAATTTTGTTTAAAATAAAATAACGCAATAACCAAGTCGTACCGCTATATATTTTTTTAATTTACAGCTTAACCCCGACGGCTATGGGTCCCACACATCCCCCGCCCACCACTTCCAGACACAAAATATCGACGACTTTGATGAGGAGCGGTTTGCCCCCAAAAACGCCAAGTAAGTATACTTATACACCTTTTTGTCTGTCTTGACCCGAGAGCTTAAACTAGCAGCTGACATGTATGTTACACTAGAGTCGCGATTATTCGGACTGGATCTCGGTGTTAACAAGTGCGTTTTAAAATAAACAAACCGGTACATATCCACTATAAAAAACATTTACTGAATTTATAATGTAATCCATTTGACGCTCTATTTTCACTTGTTTGTTCTTGCTATGTAGGCTATGTTCCATTTCCAAAATAAAATTATGTATAGTAAAGATTTTACAATTTTCTTTTTCGTTTAATTTTTATTATCCCCCCTAAAATTATTATATTCCTATTTTACAACGCGATCAGGAAATTAGCACATTCTATTAAAACAAAGTTAAATATTTTGTGAAAAAAAAAGGCAAACCCATACTGAAAATTATTTACACTCGTATTACTAACTATCCGGTTTTTCCGTTATCCGGCTCGGAATTCCTCCACTTTCGGCTGGATAGTCGTGACTATAGTGTATTTATACATAAAAATGGCCCTCATTGATAGGGTTAAAATGTGGTGGTTGGCCTCTCATCATAAGGGCCCCAGGTTTCCCTAAAATTCCTCTTTTTTTTCAGCAACGTAACTTGCAAAAAAAAAAGCATTTAAAGCAATACTTTTTAAATTGGTGACCTTATTTTTTTTATAGCCTGCCAGCATTGTAAAAATAATAATTTTTTTCAGTACATAGTTTAAATATTAATTTAATATAATAAATAAATTAATTCTTCTTACCATGGCTTAAAATAATTCTGCTTACCCTGGCTACACGCCACGCCACTGCTATCCCCCTTCACCTCTCTTTCTCCCAGGCATAACTTCACTTTCCCACCTCTCCAGGTATCGGATGAATGACCCAGACCGATCAGATCACGTTGCCTTAGAGCAGTCACGTTGATAGAACAAGAAAGTGACGTAACATAACTGAACGCTAACAGCAACCTAGTTTCGAACCCGGAGTGGTCTGTTGTTGACACGTCACGTGCCTCCACATCTGATGATGGTGATCTGATTGGTTTAAGGGCTTCGTGGGGACAAACGGAACCTTGACTCATTAAACTCAGTCAGATTTAGTACGCCTCAAGTGCGGCGCTATACTAAATACAAGACGTCACCTACCTGAATTTGAATGGAATGGGCCAGTTTCATATGCGAAACTGGCCCATTCCATTTTGGTCTAGGTAGGTTTCGTCCTGTATTTAGTATCGACTCGCACTTTAGGTGTACTAAATCTGACGAAACTGGCCCTTAGTACAAGTATATCCCTATACTAAATTAAAGACTACCTACCTAAACTAAAATGAAATGGTTTTGTACAATATACTAAATACAGGACGACATCTACCTAAACCATTTGAGGGGTAGATGTCGTCTTTAGTGCACTTCAAGTATGGCCCGATACTAAATTAATTCTCAATATGAAACCGGCCCTAGCTTACAAACTACACCATAGTAGAAACAATCAAGGTAAGCTATATATCGTTCAGGGTGAATAGAGGGTCAAGATCCATCTACAAAGATGCAATAGTGATTCCACTCTTGGATTAATCATTTACAAAGGTGCAATAGTGATTTTCATCTGGTAAATTAATCACTTACAAAGGCAAAATGGTAATCCAATTCCTAAACCAATCATTTACAAAGAAAGCAATAGTAATTAAACTAGTACATTAATCACAAAGGTACAATAGTAATTCAACTAGTAAATTAATCAATTACAAAGGTACAATAGTTATTCAACTAGTAAATTAATCAGTTTTCAAAGCAATCAAGGCCGAAAGGGGGGAATTAGTGGTTCCACCTCCCCCTCCCCCCGAAATTCTATGAAAAAAATATATATGGCTTTATTTATGGTTCAAATAATATCAAAATTAAGAAACAAGTACAAATTAAGGGGCAGTGTAACCATAAAAAGCACTTCAGAGTGCTTCTAGAGGTGTTTAATATTTAGAATTTTTCCTAGCCTTTGGCAGTTATGGTGTTGTGTTGCCATAAAAACACTTCAGATAGCTTCTAGAATTGTTTAATATTTAGAATTATTTCTAGCCTTCAGCAGTTAGGGTGTTATGTTGCCATAGAAAACACTTCAGATAGCTTCTAGAACTGTTTATCATTTAGAATTTTTTTTCCAAGCTTCCAGCTTCCACCAAACCCCCCCAGAAATTATTGACTGGCTACGGCCTTGGGTGCATTAATAATTCAACTAGTAAATTAATCATTTACAAAGGCACAATAGTAATTCAATTAGTAAATTAATTATTTACAAAGGTGAAATATTAATTCAATTCACAAATCAGTCATTTACAAAGGTACAATAGTAATTTAATTAGTAAATTAATTATTTACAAAGGTGAAATAGTAATTCGATTCGCAAATCAATCGTTTACAAAGCCGTGATAGTAATTCAACTAATAAATTGATCATTTAAAAAGTCGCGATAGTAATTCAATTAGTTAATTAATCATTTACAAAGGTGCGATAGTAATTAAATAAGAAAGTTGGTAATAATACATTCTGGCCCTCCCCTCTCCGAAGAGTTTCGCGTCTTACTACCCGTCCGGAATATGCTGTAAATTACACTTAAGGGATATATAATAAGGAAGGTAGAACTAAGAAATACACAGGAATTTTTTTTTAAAGGACAGTGGGAAACCCTTATTGACAAAATGCATATAAGTACTCCCTAGTGGGATTCGAATATTGACCTCCTCGTCACCAGCCTTTCAATACCTGTGTGCCCAACAACAATGATATTTTATTTTTTGGTTGGAACATTATTTCTACATGTTTGGATTTTGAAAAGTAGTAAAATTTATTTTGAGACAAAAAAAACCCATCAATTTTGTGATCTGATTGCTACTGTATCTAGTCGTTTTATCGATCAAATTACTACGCGGCATTATTTATAAAGAATTAATAAAATTAATAAAAATAATTTATAACAAAGAATAAAAACTTACCTAAGCATATATTGTTACACCTGTCGTTTGTTTTTTTATTTTGATAGAACTTGGCACCTTAATTTTCATGGAGTTTTCATATAAGCGATTTAAAGTTAGATAAAATGTCTTACTACATTTTAAAATAATGTTAAAAAATTATAATTCATGGAATTCCATTTCCCTCCAAAAGATTTCAAGCAGAGACTTCTCTACTGCAGAACCTCAAATGTGTTCACGACTTTAGTTTTTTTTTAATGCATGTGTGTTCAAAGCTTCCCCCATTCTCGCCTCCCCTTCCCTTTCCATCTATTACTCTCTGGAGGGATGTGACCCTCGCCCTTTTTTTTCTCATACCTAGCTTATTCCCCTTTCAACAATCCTCTAGGGTAATTTGAATGACATCATTCCTAACTAATGAAACTAGTGAAAATACCTCTTCTTGACTCATGTGCTCCTAGTCTTGATATCACATCTCACTGTTTAGGGATAACTTCAGTCTCGTCCAAGGAGGAATGAATCCCTTATATATTTATTTTATTTAGCTCCATTGTTAGATGAAAAATATATTTGGAAAGTCATGTTAGTAACACTTAGCACCGCGTCATACTACCCGTTCGGGTTATACGCTTAAGTACTAATTACGTTAATGGGTTAGGAATTGGGAAGGTAGAATACAGAGGAAGTGAACCCGCATTTGCGTTGAGGGAGAGTGGAAAACCATTAGAAACCCCTCCCAGTTAACCCGAGTGAGATTCGAACCTCGATCTCTCCGTCCTCGGCAGTCTAGCTCAACACGAAACAAGCGCGTTAGCTAACTATACCACCGAGGCGGGTAAAAGTTATTGTAAATATAGTGTTAAGTAAATTTTAAAAAATGTATATTTTGGAAAATTCGTAGTAAATTGTTTGAATGGAAACCCTAATTTGTGGATGATCATACTTCGGTAAATACAATATTTTTCTTTTGTTACTTAGTAGAAAAAAATACGGCATAAACTTGTACTATACCAAACAATCTAATATTTTTTAGAACAAAATTTTTTTGGCTAAAGTAAATAAAATATTTCTTCAGTAGATGCGTTTATTTAATTTTCTACATTTAACTATATCAGTAGCTTTTGAATATACGTCATGGGCGTTGTGTAGTTTGAGCAGAAACATTTTAAATTAAGATTTTAAAAAAATCCCTGTTAAATTACGCTATTTTCCCGTGACATATATTTAAGAATTTTTGAGACTACGCGTAGAAAATTAAATTAAACATATCTATTTTATTTATTTTGTCGAAAAAAACATTTTTTTTATCATAAAAACTTAAAATATACAACTTGCTTTTATTTACACCGCACCTTCAAATAAAAAAAAACAAGTTTAAGCTGACTTGGTAAAGAAATCACTTTTCCCACTGAAAGTATCTGCAGATGCTTCCCGTAAAAAAAACAAAACAAAAAAACTCGTGACAAATGAGAGGCTGTAAGATTTCAATGGCTACCATCCTTTTTTTTTAACCCCCCTCCCCCCCACAAAAAAATCTTATCGATAACATCTGTATTTTTGTTTTAGTTGTAAAATACTTCCTGTTGCGTGATGTCGGCCATTTAGTTAAATAATAATATGTATTTCAGTCTCGCACCGCTTGGCGCGCTCTTGTTCCCCCCAATGTCTCTACTGTGTATGGCGGGTAGCAGGATAGTTTTCGAAAAGGGGTGGGGTTAGATGCGCGTGCGCACGCTAGCACGAAACTTCTTTTTTTATTTTTTTTTATTTTTTTTACTAGCTTTTGGATCAATATAGCCTCTCGCAACACCCTCCCCTCCCCACTAAAGTGCGTACGACGCGCGCCCTCTCTCTTTACGAAAGCTCCCCCCACCCCCCCCAAACCCCTCCAAAATGACTTCAACGTTCGACCATTAGACCCTCCCTTTCACTAATCTTTAAAAAAAAAGCCACATTAGTGTCTAAAAAATTTTAACGTTCTTGCTTTTAGACTCTATAAAGTGTTGTGAAAAAATAAATAAATTAAAGAGTAGACTAAATACGTCTTGAAATAATGTTTGTGTATGCAGGTACAGTCTGCTCAAACATTAGGGCTCGAAAACAATAAGAGTAGATGCTGGGGGTGGTTTGTAGGATGTTTAGATAAGATAAGGATCATATATATTTTTTTTAACAGGGCTGGATTAACAATTATTATTATTAGCACCGCGTCTTACTACCCGTTCGGGTTATACGCACTTACGCTAATGTGTAAGCATAGGGTGATTGTGAGATGAAATGGAGGACCTACAGTTTAACGTGGGATCCGAACCACGGTGGAGGCCTGGCATTCCTCACATTCACAAGTTGTGATTAATACACATCTTGTCAGAGGTGAAGGAAGGGTTTGGCAATCAGATAAATCTGTGCCGGGACCGAGGATTGAAACCCGGACCCTCAGCACAGAAGTCTGACACCTTACCCCTAGACACCCAGGTCACCGACGATTAACAATTAAACAACATAAGCATCAAGGAAAAGAGGGCATCAGAGATTGCCGATGACGGGGAGATCGGGATTCGATCCCGGTCGGGTGTACTGAGGTTTTTACCCCCCTCTAAACTGTTTCCACTCTCCCTTCACGCAAATGCGGGTGCGTTTACTCTGAATTGAACCTTCCTAATTCCTAACCCAGTAGAGTAATTAATACATAAGCGTATAACCCGAACGGGTTAGTAAGACGTGGTGTTAAAAAAAAATTGGCTGTCTATCACATGGTCCTACTCGTTCGCCCATTTAGTTGCTCCTGCGGGTCATACACTTTTATGTCTGTACAGTATACCACTTCGACCTTTCGTCTTGACCAGCTTATTGTCGATCAGTTTATCTGCATCCAACAAAAATAGTACGCTATAGTACACCACATTATTCTTTATCCCCACTGCCCTATCACATAAAAAAAACCTCTAAAAGGCGTGAACCTTTCTCGAGACGAATCTCGTTTTACTTTCTAGCAAAGGAATATTCTCGAAGTTTGGTAGATAGACCTATGGGTTTTGTGTGGACTCGTCAAAGTAGAATACGGTTTTAACGATCGTGACAATCTATACACCTCAACGACAACAGTTGTAGCCTACAACTGGCTATATTTTTGATGTAACACGTTTCACGAGTTTTATTTCATCCTTTTTATTGGGGGAGGGGGGAAGTCTGCAAAGACAGGACAGTTTTTTTTTTGTGATTTGAATAGTTTTTCAAAAACAATTCTACCGATCTACACACCATTTTTACGAGTGGGGAAGTGACTATGAAGACAGACTGCAGATCTAACTTGACCCTGGTTCGACATCGAGGCAGTGTTTATTAGCCCTTTGAATTAAGTGATAAAAGTACCTCGTGCCTTTGCACTACAGATCTAGTCGGCCATCTTACCTAGTCAGTCACCGAGGTCTGCCTTCCGCCACAAGATGTCAGACTTGTCTCCTCGAGCCATGATGACATCTTCACGTTAACAAACTTCTATTATTCACACAGCGGTTGATGAGTTTGCTAACTACTTCGTCCTTTATGGCACGGTGGAGGGAGAGTATTTTTTTTCAAGGTCAATCTTCGCAAACCCTCAGAATTTTTGTCACGAAGATTAACCCTCTAAATTTTAATATCCACTGTGGTGACCGAACCGTCTATCTCGAAATATACTGGACTGCCATTTATGGGGAGAACGGGGTTCGAATCCTAATCGGGTGTACTGAGGGCTGTAACAGAGTCACGATTACGGGGATGACGTCCTTAATAGAGATGGCAAGTTTTTCCATAATATCTCGATATAATTATAATTTCATGTATCGCAAATTATATATCGAAATTTGTGATAAATTAAATCGATATATAAATGTTTATGATTATGATATATTGAATTGTATTGGTCAGGGTGAACTACGGTGGTATTAAGATGGCCACTGTTATCTGATGCGGCTCTCCGCTTTTCTCTTTTTCTAATGTTTTATTTATATATTGGAAATAGCTGATAAAGTTCAATAAAACAGAGAAAAAAAATATTTACTTATAGCATCGCGTATTCTACCCGCTCTGGTTATACGATTATGTACTAATTACGCTGATGGTTTTGGGTATTAGGAAGGTTGAATTCAGAGGAATTGCACCCCCATTTGCATGGAGTGAAAGTGGAAAACCGCCCTCGGTGCACCCGACCGGGATCGAACACCGATCTCCCTGTCATTGGAAGTCTAGTCTATTGCGAGAGTAGCGCGTTAGACCGTGCGGCCACCGAAGCTCCTTTGATGTTTCTGGTGTCAACGCCCTCGTGAGAAATTAATCTTAAGTATAAACGTTGACATTTGGGGTTTATATATTTCGATTGCATTAGTTCCATTTAATCACTTGAAATTATTTTTCATAAATAATAGTTGAAAATTTTCTCTCTCACCTCTGCGAGAGTAGCGCGTTAGACCACGCGGCCACCGAAGCGCGTCTCAATTTTAATTGAGGGTATTTAACGCACACTTTCTAAACACGCCTAATTTACAAACTTGTCTAGCCTAGAACAGTACTACACAATACCACGGTACGATTTAGATATAAAATAACAATTTTTTTGCAAGTTTTAAAATTTACTAGATCTATTTTCACGTATCCATACGTCAAGTCTTGTGATCTACATACTTTAATTGGCTGTATTTTCTTGTTAAATATTATCAATAGACAATACCTATAAAAAATAATGGTTCTGTGAACAATAGACCTCGCCCCCTTCATTCTAAAAATGCTAAGTACGTCATGTTCTTGTCGATACTAAATTTTTCAGATTTATATTTGGATTTTGAGTTTAAATAACTCTTATATTTTTTCCCTGAGTTTGAAGTAAGCCGAGAAGGGCTTTCGTACGTCTGTGGGAACCTTTTGGCTGGGTTCATCACATATGACATACAGGACGTCAAAAATCCGGATCGCCAAGAAAAAAATATTATTTATAAAAATAACCACAGTGATTTCAGTATTAGAGACATGGCCGCCAAAAAACGCACCTCAACTCTTGTTGAAAAAAACTTTTATTTTTATTGATAGATTTTTGCATTATTATATTCCTTATTTTTGACATTTAGTAACAAAGATGCAATGTGGAAGTTCGTTGTTTTAATAAAGTGAAAATGCTTTTACCTAACTCTGAGTTTTCACAAGTATCCCGTCCATGCTTATTTTTATATTTTTGGTATAGGTACTATATTTTCCAAAATCCGGACAAATCGATAATCTGGACTAGTTCGATCCCCAATTACTCCGAATTATCAACGCTTTACTGGTTCCCTAGCACCTGGATAGTACATTACTTGGTAAGATATTATGGATAGTTCCCTAGGCCCTGGATAATACATTATTTGGGTAGATAACACAGATAGTTCCCTAGGCACAGGATAGTACATTACTTGGGTAGATAACATGGATAGTTCCCTAGGCACAGGATAGCACATTACTTGGGTAGATAACACGGATAGTTCCCTAGGCCCTGGATAGTACATTATTTGGGTAGATAACATGGATAGTTCCCTAGGCACAGGATAGCACATTACTTGGGTAGATAACACGGATAGTTCCCTAGGCCCTGGATAGTACATTATTTGGTAAGATAATATGGATAGTTCCCTAGGCCCTGGATAATACATTATTTGGGTAGATAACACAGATAGTTCCCTAGGCACAGGATAGCACATTACTTGGGTAGATAACACGGATAGTTCCCTAGGCACAGGATAGCACATTATTTGGGTAGATAACACGGATAGTTCCCTAGGCACAGGATAGCACATTACTTGGGTAGATAACACGGATAGTTCCCTAGGCCCTGGATAATACATTATTTGGGTAGATAACACAGATAGTTCCCTAGGCACAGGATAGCACATTACTTGGGTAGATAACACGGATAGTTCCCTAGGCACAGGATAGCACATTACTTGGGTAAATAATACACCTTGAACCAGACGTCACATAGTGGTGCTGTTTTAATGTATTCCACTTGAGAAAATTGTTGAATTGAAACCAGTGAAACAATTTTAACAATTTTTAGCTATGCTTATTATCATCATCATCATCATCATCATAATTAGGTGTTCTGTCTTATGACAGGTCCATTCCTTTGGTCATTGAACTTAGACCGCCAATGCGCCCTGTTCTCTGCCTCCTCCTTCAGCTCCCAGAATTTTCTCCTTTCCTTCAAGTCATCCAATAGTTGAATCCTCCTCCTTCCTAAGCTCCTCTTTCCCTCAACTTTTCATTCTTTGACGTTGTGCAGAAAAACGTTACTCCTAATGATTTGTCTGATCCACTTTGGTTTTTACCCAAGAATTACATCCAAAATGGATCTCTTCTCACCTACTCTTCTTAGGAATTGTTCATTTATCACCCTGTCTGTCCACCTGGTCTTCCCAAGTCTTCTCCAGCACCACATTTCAAAACTCTCCAAGGATTTCTTTTACATCTTCTTCAAATTTACTTACAAGCAAGCACGAATTTAGAAATTGTAAAAGAAGGGGGAACAGATATATTGAAAGGCGAAACATTTCCCCCTTTTTATCCACGATTCGTCCATTCGCCCATTCTGAGTTCAAGCCCAGATTCACCCCCACAAGTAGACTAATTACACCGTACTTCCACCCCAGAAATTATTATACAACCTCATTGATTGCCGCCAAAGTCCTCACACTCATCTTCCATTAGTCTAAAAAAAAACTGGGGTGATGAGGGGGGGCAGGTGTCCCCTGAGCCACCTAACCCCCNCCCCCCCGTTAAATTCGAGCTTGCTTACAAGTCTATATTTTATGCATAGGATCATAGACAATAGTTTTGTGTTCATTTCAGTAAACAATAAACTAGTGCACTTTTAAAGTTTTTTTTTTAAATATCTAGCCAAGTGCAACATATGATTAATATCTCGGCTACTTAGGTAGCACATTATGTTAGGATGATGCAGGGAACGCGATTAAAGGTGTTTTTGTAGTATTTATAACAAAACATTATTTTGATTAAAATAAATCCAATATTGCTTTCATACAAACACAAAGTTTAATTTTCTCCACATGTTGATATCAACAGTTGTTGAATATCTTTCAAGGATGTTCTGTAATATAAAGACAAACTTTTTCTCTTCATTTAAAAAGTTTCTCATCTAATGCCGCTATGCTCATGACAAATATTCAACAACTGTTGATATCAACATGTGGAGAAAATAAAGCTCTATATTTCTATTGGAGAAATATTTGATTTAGTTTTAACAAAAAAGTGTTTTGCATTTTTGGATATTTTGTCATCTTGGAGTTGAATAGGTTTTCCTCCTGACTAGGGTAGAGTCTATCGCGTCGGATGGCCCGGTGGAAGCTTTTTTAAAAATTAAGAACGATTCAAACTAGCATCGCCTAAATATAGACCGCGCGTTTAGGTTCGCGTGGACGAGCCCGTTACCAGCTCGCTGAGCCGATTAACAAAACGCCCTTCATCTACGTACCTGCGTATGTTCCTGGAATAGGCCAATCTCGAAGGACGAAACTTGACCGAGTTTCGTAGAGAATCAGTTTATTTTTATGATTGTACAAATTATAATAGCGCATACACTGATTCTTTCTTTTGTATGTGCACCCCGTCTTACTACACGTAGAGGAAATGTACCCTCATTTGCATAGATGAAGAGTGAATCAAATTAAATAGTGAAAAATTCCCTCTAAACACTCGGGAGATATTCCAATCATAGCCTCGTTGTCACCGACAATTCTTATAAGTTCAGACCGACAAGTTTGTCTCCATGCCCACATATGGAGTTTTACTTATTTTTCCAGTGTCGCAAACCCACTTGAAGAAAAAAAAAATATTTTATAACTAAATAATATATATATACATATATATTAGTTTAATATAATGAGAGGTATAGAAGAGAAATTTATATTAATGTTAGTATCATGTGAATAAACTAAGGCTGACATTATTTGACTGAACCAAAGCCGACATTATTTGACTGAACCAAAGCCGACACTATTTGACTGAACCAAGGCCGACATTATTTGACTGAAGAGGGTGACCTGGTGGTCTAGGGGTAGGGTGTCAGACTTCTGTGCTGGGGGTCCGGGGTTCAATCCTCGGTCCCGGCACATATTTATCTGATTCCCAAACCCTTACTTCACCTCTGACAAGACGTGTATTAATCACAACTTGTGAATGTGAGGAATGCCAGGCCTCCACCGTGGTTCACACCCTACCATTGCACATTAGCGTAAGTGCGTATAACCCGAACGGGTAGTAAGACGCGGTGCTAATAATAATAATAATAATAATTTGACTGAACCAAGGCCGACATTATTTGATTGAACCAAGGCCGACATTATTTGACTGAACCAAAGCCGACATTATTTGATTGAATCAAGGCCGACATTATTTGACTGAACCAAGGCCAGCATTATTTGATTGAACCAAGGCCAGCATTATTTGATTGAACCAAGGCCGGCATTATTTGATTGAACCAAGGCCGACATTATTTGATTGAACCAAGGCTGACATTATTTGACTAAACAAGGCCGACATTATTTGACTAAACAAGGCCGACATTATTTGACTGAACCAAAGCCGGCATTATTTGATTGAACCAAGGGCGACATTATTTGACTGAACCAAGGCCGGCATTATTTGATTGAACCAAGGCCGGCATTATTTGACTGAACCAAGGGCGACATTATTTGACTGAACCAAGGCCGGCATTATTTGACTGAACCAAGGCCGGCATTATTTGACTGAACCAAGGGTGACATTATTTGACTAAACCAAGGCTGACATTATTTGACTAAACCAAGGCCGGCATTATTTGACTGAACCAAGGCCGGCATTATTTGACTGAACCAAGGCCGGCATTATTTGACTGAACCAAGGCCGGCATTATTTGATTGAACCAAGGCCGGCATTATTTGATTGAACCAAGGCCGACATTATTTTACTGAACCAAGGCTGACATTATTCGACTGAACCAAGGCCGACATTATTTGATTGAACCAAGGCTGACATTACTTGAAATGTGGGGTGCACTGCCTGTGCTAGCTCGTGATTTAGCCACCCTACCTCCCTCCCGCCCAACCCCCAACAAAATTAATGAGGAGGGAAGAATGATGCTCTTTGTTAACAGCCAGTGCTTTTGTTTTTATAACTTCAAATCACTTCAAAAAAATAAAAATTGGCGCTGTAGGTTTATGAACTTTACTACACTTCAAATAAGCTATTGGGTCTTGGGCATTGAGGAGGAATACATTGAATACCGGTATTGTACTTCTTAGTCTTTCTCGCTGTAGCCAAAAATGTTTGTATCAAAACGCATCGATAATAAAATTTAAATCTGTGATGTAGCGTATCATTGTAGGGGAGATTATTGCTCTCGGGGGAAGGGAGGGAGGTGGTAGAATATAAATAGGGTGAACCTCGTGGGGTATTGTCCTCTAAACTCCCGTCATAGTCCATCGACCTTGAAAAGAGTGTTCTTTGATGTATTCACCCTCCTCTCCCTCGGAAGAGGGATATTTTGTGGTAATTCACATTCATGTGATGAAACTGTTACTAATTATTAAAAGTAGACCTGGGTGGTATTGGGGTAAAATGCTCGCCTAAGGACCTTACGTTCGTGGGTTCAAACCCAACCGGGGGTCAACGGATTTTCCTTGAGCGATAAAAAAAATCCGTGGCACAACTTCCTTCGGAGGGGAAATAAAGCCGTCGGGTCCCATGTCGATTATAGACACGTAAAATAACCTTGGAAGGTGTATGAAAGTACCTTTCCCCGGCTAAATTGGTATGGCCTTTCGCTCTCGCTCATAGAAATTCTCGCACTCTGATATAATCAGTCAGTCGGTTCAGAAAGCGCACGTTTAATAGGGGCATAATCAAATAAATAAAATAAAAACCTACTAAGCCTAATAAAAAAGGCATTATTTTTTTAAATAGA
>CABFWO010001358.1:76326-121478 GCA_902155825.1 Timema genevievae
ATGTATGGAATGCCAGGCCTCCACCGTGGTTCGGATCCCACGTTAAACTGTAGGTCCTCCATTTTCATCTCACAATCACCCTACCATTACACATTAGCGTAAGTGCGTACGACCCGAACGGGTAGTAAGACGCGGTGCTAATAATAATAATAATAATAATAATAATAATAATAACGTTGATTCTAACATGTCTTACTACCCCCTAAACAAGATGTATGTATTTCCCCATCAATCTGAAATCGTCCTGTTTTAAACCATAAGTTACATTACTTAACACTTAGGTCATCTTGATTTTTTTTTTTTTTTTCGCTTTTCTTCATTCTNTTACGCTTTTCTTCATTCTAAGCTGCCTGGAATTTTAAAAAAAAATGGGACTTCCTTATGGAAAACGTGGAACTAACAGGGAATTTGGTGGTAAGAAAATAGCGGCAACCCTGGGATAAGCTACTGGCAACCTCGATAAACCAGCTTTGTCAACGCTATTTCACGATAGTAGCCATAAAGTTCCTCTCAGAGATGATATCCAGTGTAAGTGACACTTGTTACCTTCTCCTCCCCCCTCTTTCTCAACTTATAAATGGCGGAGTGACCTGCATCAATTAATATTCTGTCCTGTGGAGCTAAGCGAGGCAGAGATTATTTGATGGCTACAACTGACAAGACCGCCGGCGGGCGTTTGTCTAGTCCTGACTCGTATAACTGACGCGAAGCTTACTATCGGAGCTAATTCCCCCTTCCTCCTATTCCCCTATTTATTACGCCACTGGATTGGTTGGGCTGGATCGACTCTTTGAGACTTCCTTCCGGTGGTGGCGGAGACGAAGCCGCAGGTGTACAGATGAAGTTGTCTGGATTCTCATCAAATATCTTGGCAGGAGACTCGACGATAAAGATAATGATGATCCCGAACCACACAACTAGAAATTACAATTTTCCTGTGGAAATTTCAGATTAATTCCAGGAGAAGAGGATGTATTTGTACAGGCTATAATTTGGTGATGGGATGATCGAATACTTGATTCCTCGAATGCCGTGGTATTAAGAGTGTTTCATCATAGCAGGTCCAACTCACCTCGCGCGAGGTTTGGGAGTAAAAGGGAAAAGAAAACCCCAAGATAAGCCATAAGTGTATTGACCAAATGGGTAGTAAGACGCTGTGCTAAAAAAAAACACCGCACGATTTATTAGTGTAATTTTACTTGAATTTATAATATCTATCAAAAGTGATAGTTGAAGATCACATGACTTGACGTATGAATACGTGAAAATAAGTCTATTATCTTTTGTAAATGTCAGATAAGGTTCTTACTATAACACAAATAATTTAATAAAAGGTTATCAATGTTGGCCGTAAAGAAATAGGTTTGAATTTTATAAATTGTTCTTCCAACCAAAATAAGGGTATCGCAGAATATGTTTATCGCAAACATTGATTGAAAGTAAATAATGTTAACATATGTGAAAATAACTATAAATTACATTATTAGTAATACTATACAAGAAAACCCTTGCGAAACTTTCGCACATTCAATCTCTCCCCCCCCCCCCAAAAAAAAAGATGGCAAATTATTGATCGTAAACCTTGATATCCTCTCGAAGCTATTTAAAGTGTTTTAGAACTTAATAACTGTGGNCCCCCCCCAAATAAAAACAACAACCACCCAGATCTAGTCTTTTGTGGGTTGTTGAAATTAAATACTCAGCGAAGTGTATACACAAAATAGCAAAGAGAGTTTATTTCGGTAATTGATAAAAAAATATTATTAGATTTTTCTTTTAACTTAAATTTTAAACAAACAATGTGTTTTAACGTAAACTGAGTTTGTCTATGTCAGAAGTCGGTAAAAAATCCTATCCACTGATACCTTATTCATCGCTGTAGGCTTTGTATTAGTTGAGAAAAAGGGATGTTGACAACTTAAATAATTATATAGGATTATCAATCAAAAGTGTTAATGAACGCTTCTTCTCTAAAGATTACTGTAAAGTTGACTCATTCATAACCAACCGAAAGAACAAAAAATATTAATGTCATGTTTTTTGTTTTGCGATTATGGCAACAAGCGATATTATAGAGCATTAAATAATAAATTAAAAGTTATTATATTCACACTTGTATATTCTTATAACTGGCCACAAAAATAAATGGATTCGAACCGACAACATTTCGTAATGATGTCATCAACCGTATTGCCGATTTCTTCTGATTCGCCATATTAATTTATGAAGTGAGCGCAGCATTTTAGAAACTCTTGTTTGTAAAGCATTTTTAAGTGAACCACTAACTCCGCTTACACAAAAAAAAACACATCCAAGCTGCGCGTTTAAATATTGTAAAACGCTTAAAATAAAAAATATTGTTAAGTTGTGAGATGTTTATTGCCAAACGGGACAGCAGCTCATCATATGCTTTGGCGTATGAATACATTAGAATAGAGTAGCTGTCATTTATCACCACTCCTACACTGGATAGCGTAGGTATAATTCTGCTTGGAAAGGAGTGTACTTTGCAAACTGTTCGGTCATTCTGAGTTAACTGCATATGACACGTCACTAAACAAATGCAAATTAAGGACGAATTGTCACCTCCTAAGGGGCAACTTGCATAATTCACACATCCGATCCGAGTGTTGAAGATAGGAGTAGGTTAGTTTGTTGTTTGTTAATTAACGAGTCATTAGCGTGACTTTCTATGGTGGTGACTATATTCTCTTGTTTGGTGAAAGGTGATTAAGTCAGAGTTATTAATTAATGAAAATAGGATGATCTCAAACGGAAACATGATTATTATTGAGAGAAAAACATAAAAAATAATTATTTTCTTTGGAAATAAAATTAATTTGATTGGCAGCGCCTGTATTTTGACTATCTATTATGTTTTTATCACCTTACTCCACCATAACTAGTTCCGCATTACCCATCAAAGTCAGTCTCTTAGGAATGATTAAAAAAAACTTGAGAAATTTTAAAATGATCATTAATCTCAACTGAAGCTGGTGTAACTACTCTAGTTATATACATACTTAATCAAGCCGTTCCCTTACAGGGTAGGCAAGAAGCTGTACATTTATCTCATAAATCAACTCCTACGTAATCCATCCTCACTAACTTTCTCCACACTTCCCTATCATTGTATACTTCCTTCGCTTCAACAGCATCCATACACCGAGTCATACATGGTCTTTTATTATTAAAACTATTAATATTTCTATTTTTCACACATTCGTCTACCAGATTTAGCTAAGTCTTACATGGCCTACCCCTTCCTTTTGAACCACACACTCTACCTTCATATATTTGCTTCGTCACTCGATCCACACTCATCCTCTCAACATGCCCAAACCAACGTAAGACGCTTCTTTCACATTGACGTATTAGACTCCCTTTCAAACCTCACTCTTTTAGCATACGTTCATGAGTTTTTCCACATACATTTTATTATTTGTTAAATATCTCATTCCAACCGCATTCGCCTTGCTCTTGTGTTTCTACTGACAAACCCACGCTTCACATCCATAAAACAATGTTGGCTTCAACACACTTTTATACAACTCTAGTTTGACTTAAAAAATATTATTTTTTTCATTAAAAATAGGCTTTATTTTATTCTTAATGCTTTTTTGTTGTTTTTATTTTGAACTAATCTAAACTATTTTGAGAATAATAAGTTACATTTTCATACCACTAGCACTTATTGAAAACACTTATTAATAAATTCAAATATAATATGTTTTACTGTGCTATTACCAACATAATAAATATTTTTTATTATTATTATTATTATATTATTATTATTATTATTATTTAGCACCGCGTCTTACTACCCGTTCGGGTTATACGCTTAAGTACTAATTACGCTATTGGATTAGGAATTGGGAAGGTTGAATTTGAAGGAAGTGAACCCGCATTTGCGTGGAGGGAAAGTGGAAAACCATTTAGGAAAAACCACCCGCAGTTCACCCGACCGAGATTCGAACCTCGATCTCCCCGTCCTCGGCAGTCAGGCTCAACACTACTAGCGCGTTAGCCAACTACGCTACCGAGGCGGGTAATAATAAATATACACTATTAATCTTGGTTAATTTAACTTAAATAAAATTTAAAAACTTATTCTTGCTGGTAGACCTTTAACTATGTAACTAATGATTGCATTTATAAGCTGTAAGTCACGAACTGCAAGCTGTCGGTAGCTCGCGAACGATTAACTAACTACAAGATGTGGTTTTCGAACGATTACATTACAAGATGTAGTTCTCGACATAGTACATTCCAAGATGTAGTTCGAACTATTACATTCCAAGATGTAGTTCTCGAACTATTACATTCCAAGATGTAGTTCTTGAATTATTAAATTCCAAGATGCAGTTCTCGACCTATTAAATTCCAAGGTGTAGTTCGCGAACTATTAAATTACACGATGAAGTTCTAGAATGATTAACTACAAGATATAGTTCTCGAACGCTTAACTACAAGATGTAGTTCTCGAACGATTAACTACAAGATGTAGTTCTCAAACTATTAACTACAAGATGTAGTTCTCAAACTATTAACTACTAGATGTAGTTCTCGAACGATTAACTACAAGATGTAGTTCGCAAAAGATTGAACTAGATAAATGAAGTGTTCATTTCAGTGAACATAATGACTTTGAAGTGTTGTTCCCAACATTGAACTGTTGCGTCCATCTCAAGCCGGCTGGCTCGCAGCCAACTCAGGAAGACCCACTGTGCGAAAATAAGTCCTCTTCATGGTCCAGTGAACTAGTCCCACTGTTTCACTGAAAAGGTCAAGGGGGGTCATATAGTCACCGTCAGACGATATAGGTCACACTTGACACTGTTGTTAACGGACTTAACGCAGACCTTTAGTGGATTATCATAGCTTATTTAAATACAGGGCAAACACGTCAGCCAAAATCTCAGACCAGCAATCAGTGTTGCCAAGTTAACGTGTTTCCCAGATAAATCTAGCTGAAATATTCAAATAGAGGCTGAGGAGCTATCTCGATGGATTTTTTTTTCTTGTGGAAGAGAAAAAAAAATGCTTTATCTTAGTGTTTTTTTATAGTATTTTCTTGATTTTAAATTACAGTCCAATTTTGATAGGAATGGCCTTTTAGATTATTTTGTTGTTATCGACAGTGATAACATTCTACTATATTATTGTTTTAAAGTTATTTATTTATAATAAACATTAAAAGTGACAGTTTCAGATCACGAT
This sequence comes from Timema genevievae, assembly GCA_902155825.1. NCBI lineage: Eukaryota > Metazoa > Arthropoda > Insecta > Phasmatodea > Timematidae > Timema > Timema genevievae. Next base: position 81,547 of record CABFWO010001358.1, read on the forward strand.
GCTTGACGTATGAATATATAAAAGTAGATCCAGTAACTCTAGATGTCAGATAATGTTCTTTCTTTTAAAATTGGATTGTAATTTTCTAGGTGCGAGATAGGTAATAGGCAATTTAGTTTTGCATTAGTAAGTATTTACCTGAGTTATAAAGTATTATTTCTCTGTTTTGATATTAGAATACCAATTTGCAGCAATATTGTTATTTTATCTGGTGTTTTATTTACTTTAAAAATAAAATTTGAATATTGGAAAATCTATCGGGAAATTATATGATTTTTTTATCACTTTTGGAGGAATTCGGATGAGTTGGCAAGACTGCTAACAATGTGCAACTTGGCAGAATCCATCTAAAGAACTTTATTAAAAATCTAGAAAAGTTACTAGACCTACTTTCACTTATTCATACATCAAGTCATGTTATATGCAGATGTCACTTTTGATGTATATATTATCAACTTTTATAAAATAACACTAAAAGTATAGTCAATTTTATCAATGTTGGCTGCAATAAGATATGTTTGTATTTTCTAAAAGTTTATTCTTACCAAAATCCTACTATAAACACCACATACGGACATGAATGTTCTTTCCTAATAGACCTAAGCAAACGTTCTACCGAGTAAGCTAAGAACTCACCCACTTTTTAGATTGTTTTACTCTTAATTTCGCGGGCATTGAGCATGATGTTATTCTCGGCTAGTGTCTAAAATTTGTGTCTCTCAAGGCAGTTTAGCTCAGTGGTCAAGGAGTGGAGGTATCAGCAGCTGGATTACGAGGAGAGCCTAAAATAGTCTAGCATTTACGTATAGGTTTTTCCTTCAGTAGGGCAGCTAAATCACACAATTCAACCCTCCACATCTTCAAGAAGACGTGGTGCTTAAATCACACCATTCAACCCTCCACATCTTCAGGAAGACGTGGTGCTTAAAGCACACCGTTCAGCCTTCTTACCACACCTTCAAGAAGAGCTGGTGCTTAAAGCACACAATTCAACCTTCTTACCACACCTTCAAGAAGACCTGGTGCTTAAAGCACACCGTACAACCCTCCTTCCAAACAGCAGAAAGAGAGCAGCAGTGTGTCGTGTTGTCTAGACTCGCATGATGATTGTTCCTTCACAAAGTCCCAGAAGGCAGACATAGAGAGCAGTTAAAGGGACCTAAAGACTGCCAAGCATGCTTTGATCGCTTCTACACACTAATTGTGTGTGTGTAGTACTTTAATCCCCAGTTGTGTTTTACAACGTCAAACATTTACTCCAGAAAACTTCATACACCTGTCATGCTTGCTAGCACTCCACTGACGTAATTGACCAGCACAACCAAACACTTGCATAAACTCTTGCTCGAAAACAAGAAAATCAAACAAGTTTGATATATTGTCAAGCTCAAACAAAGCCATCAATCACTCTCACAGACACTCAAGATGCACAAGCAAGTATCATGCTTGTCATCAAGCATGCTTGATAGTCTGTGTATGTGAGCCGGTCCCACTCACTCACTGTACGGTTATTTTCTACCAGGAGGGTAGCAGGGCAACAGGAAAGAGGAAGATGTGGAACATTTACATGTCATCTCTTATGCATGCGAGGACTGCTCACTCGTTACAGGATGGTTCGGAACTTTGGAGTAAAATGTGTTGTTAAAAAAAACATATCAGCGTTTAAAGCTACAAATGCCCCCATAAACAATACACACAAACCCTCTTTGGTGGTCTAATGGTCTAAAGTGTAACTCTCTTGCAATTTACTGGACTTCCGATAACGGGGTTATCGGGGTTTGAATCCTGGTTGGTTGTACTGGTGGTGGTGGTGGTGGTTTTTACTAAATGTTTTTACACTCTCCCTCCACGCAATTACGGGTACACATTATCTAAATTCATCCTTCCTCACCCCTAACACAGTAGCTTAGTTATTACATATGCGTGTAACCTAAGTTGATACTGGGTAGTAGGATGTGGTGCTAAAATATATAATCACACAGATAATTGAAAATGGAAAACTTAGATTAGATAGCTTTGAATATTTGTGAAAATATTTAGTCACTAAGACCTAAACGCTCGAGAAATAAAAGGTAACTATTATAGTAGCATATAATGGATCTTTGTGGCTCGAATGATGCAATTTAATAAGAAGTTATGACCCAGCTATTAAACTGCATCATTCATTGCATCATCATCACAACACTAACTGTATTGTCCTTTGTATTTTCCTCCTCCCCTATCTGTTCTACTGCCGGGACAGCCCCACCCAGGAACTTTATTTGCCAAATTAATAACCATCGTGAAATTTGTGTTGTAAGCTACGAAATTCGATAAGGATTATTCTCTAGAGGCAGCACCTTAACCGCTCGAAGTATCAATAAAAAAAAATGGGGTGTGGCTGTGTCATGGACACGGCCGTGTGTTGTACGTGAATACGTTTATGTAACAGCTGACGATTAAAACTTAAACGAGCATCGTAGCTTCTCCGAGTCACAAGTTATACTAATTGCAAATCTCGATACGCAGCAAAATAACCTCAAAATGGCGGCGCTTCCCCCTCCACCGCGCGCGATGCGTCACTGTTCTCGCTTATCGTAATGAATTCTTTGATCCTTTAGCTATCCAGTGGTATAATTTAATTTTGGATGTAGAGGAAAGATTCGAAACTACAACACCAAACTGTATCCCCCGATTTTGTTATCATTAGGTTTTTTGGATTGCCCCCCGTATGGTAGCAAATTTAAAGACATATTCACGTCAAAACGCTGTCTTGGAGGGTAAAATCGACCAACCTGTTGTGAGGTTATTCACCGGCGGTCGTTTAATGCTGTCTCTCGCTTGTTGGATGCTCTATAAAAGATCGTCCGTTGTCGGTGGTAGCTCCCGTCTGTTGTCTTGGCGTCGCGAAGCATGTTTTCTTTGTCCGTCTGTCTACCAGGTGGGCCCGATACGTCTCTCTTAAAGCGAGAGTGGATGCGAAGGCTGAGCTTATAAACCGACCCACGGTTTATTGACACTCTAAAAGGCTAATTTCACACCAAAATAGTCCATTCCATTCGCGGCAGACGCTCCAAAGATTCAGCTGACTAGTTCGACATTGTTTTGTTTTAAATCATTGGTTCTCACACTGGGGTTCGCTGAATTTTCCAGGGGGTACACCAAAATATGTCCGTAGTGGCGGATTTTTAAAGGACAGTTTGTGAAATTTTGTGAGATAAATTTACAAGATTCTCTTATCTAAACTTGATGAGGTTTCTGTACCAATATCTCTTCAGAAACCTACGATTACTTTTTCTACTCCTCATTAATAATTTGTTTGGCTTTCCACAACAGAAACAGGCTCAGTGCTGAAAGAGACTTGAGTTTTTATTCATCGTCTGTGGTTCTTGACCTTAAAAAGATCTGTGCCATCCAAAGCAAGCGCATCCTTCTTACTAAGGCACGAGAAGAATACAACTTGTAAACAATTTTGAAACTTAAATCGGCATGGAATTTTTTGACGACAGGGATGTATTTCAGCCATGTCAAAGCAGCAATTTCCAGTACCACTTTTTAAAACATGTGAAATGTGATAGTATTGTGACAATAAAGATAGTAAAATGTCACCTCTTTACTTATTTATTTTCAGTTTTAATTTTTTTTAAATGAGTGTATAATTATTTGAACTTGTACTTACATATTTTTAATATTTTTAAATTTTTTGGGGGGGGGGGTGAGGTATCCCAAAGTACATACTGGAGCTATAATAGGTTAATTTAAAGGTATTAAAACTTTTGATTGCAATTAATAACTAAATTTAATAAGATAAAATTAAGTGCGTGGCAATGGATGTTTTATCAGGGGGTTCGTGCAATGTTTGTGAAAAGGATTCGTGATTCTAGAAAGTTCGGGAACCACTGTTTTAAATGAAAGAGCACTGAATTCTTTCATTCTGAATTCATCACGTCCATTCCAATCTAATCCGCTCAAATTCAGTCAAGATTGATCTCGACTCAAACCGGTTGAATTTATGTCAATCTCTTTGTACGTCTTGTGTTTACTTCACGACTGTTTCTGTTACCTTTCGGTCAAAGTTTCCATACATTTTGAATAACGGATGTTGAAAAGCTTATTGTTCTTGTTGGTGACCATAGTGAAATAAACGATGTAGAACATCCAAAGAATCGAAATAAAGATTGTAATGATACTGTTTTGGACCCCTCTCATATATTAAAAGAAAGTCATGGATGAAGTGTATTTTTCCTTTTAATACTTAATCCATGGAAAATCCCGTGTTTTCAGAAATAATGTCAATGTATTGCGCTTAAAAACCTTTTTTTCTTTAAAAGATCAACTACGTTGTATTAGAAAGATCTTGGGACACGCTGGCTCCCTCTACCCAATAGGAAGCTAGCTTTCACATCATCATGTTGCCAGGAGCTCTCCTATTAGTTAGTTTTAACACTGGTGACAAGAGGTCCAAGAAGCAAGGAGTAGGTCATATATAAGCAGCCAGTGCTGGTAAAATAAAGACAATGCCAGTAACTTATAGTATGATTTTGGTAGAAAGAACAGTAAAAGTTAGTTACTAAAGTCCCTAAAACAATTTTAATATATTCAGACATCAAGTCATGTTGTATACAGCTGTCACTTTTGATAGATATTATCAATACCTATAAAATAACACAAATAATATAGTAAAATGTTATCAATGTTGGTCGCAAAGAAATAATTTCGAATTTTATCTACTTTTCTTCCAACCAAAATCAGGGTATACATCCATAGAGTACACAGTAATATATTAGAGAGTAAAATCACAGAAAAACAATATGTAATTTAACAAAAAACTGTACCACTTAATATCATATCTTCACTGCCGAAGGTGTAATAATCTAAATAAATCGTGTGCAACATTGAAAATCTTACTCATTTTATAGGAATAAAAATCATAAATAATCTGATCACATAACCGCGTGAAAGTGCGCAGTAACGCATGCTCGCGTCGTCATAATCGTAAAACCCGATATTGTTTTAAATAGTGCTCAATCACAGGGCAATATAACGATACAATCCAGTATCTTTATAATTGGTGCTCAATCACAGGGCAATATAACGATACAATCCAGTATCTTTATAATTGGTGCTCAATCACAGGGCAATTTCACATATTAAATCCCGATATAATAATTGGCTCCCAATCGCGGGGCAATAATATCGCAATCGATATAAACTCATAATCATTATAATTGGCGACCATCACGGGCCGATATCATAATAAGATGTTATTGGAAGTAAATGAGTAAGATCAGGAAACAGATGGTTTGAAAGAATCGAACATGTGTCTACTTATAGGTTTATTTTCTGTTTTATAAATTTTCTATGATGGATCCTATGAAAAATAATAAACTTATCTACAGCCACATCCATCGTGTACAAATCACTTCATTGAATAATATATCCGGCCCCGTGGTGTAGTGGTCAATGAACCCGACCACGAACCTAGGTTTCCTGAGGGTTCGATTCCCGGCTGGTACCTTGGCTATTTTTATCTTCAGAGGAATTATCCCAACAGTGACCAGGGGTTGGTAGTTTTTCTACCACCGCGTCTTAAATTCCCGTTCGGGTTATACGCCTATATATTAATTACACCAATGGTTTAGGGATTATGAAGGTTTAATTGAAAGGAGGAAGTGCACCCGCATTTGCGTAGAAGAGTGGGAAACCGTTTAGAATAAACCACCCTCAGTACACCCGACTGGGATTGAAATCCGATCTCCTCGTATCAGGCAGTATAGTCCAACACGAGATTAGCGCGTTAGACCACGCGGCCACCGAAGTGGGTTGCTGCACATTGAGATCATAAACACTCAAAAATGTGTAACTCTATAAGTGTAGGTGTTAATATATAAATAAATAAAAGCTAATAGATCATGGCGATGAAGATGAATCTTAAATATTCATGCAAGACGCAAAGCTCCTTTTTGCCAAAGACATCACATAAAAGTGCACCTGCTCTGGGACAGAGCTCTGGCCTTCTCGAGTCAGGGTCAAGTGTACTCTGTTGCATACCTACTTCTGCTGGCAGTAGACAAAAAAAAACTAGTAGCACCCGTACTCGCACTGGTGGCTACGCAATCTAAAGCGTCAGGCTCGCGTTGGAATGGATTGCTTGGAGAATTGAGGTTCGAATAGCGGCTGAATGCACGTGTGTGTGTGTGTGTGTGTCTGTGTCTGTGTCTGTGTAGGCTTTCACTTGAAATTGTGTGGTTTTTTCCTCCACTTTAATGAAGTTACACTTCATCAATTTACCCTACTCATCCTAAGCCCTAGATTAATTCATCAATAACCTTGGTGTTGGAATACACTAGTTATAATAAAATAGCACTACAATTTTATCTTAGATTTAGATAAGAAATAACTTTCTTTTCGACAGTCATAAAAGTTAACTAAACAATTTTCATATATTCATACGTCAAGTTATGTGGTCTGCAGTTGTCACTTTTTATAAATATTATCAAAACCTATAATATATATATATATATATATATTTAAAACTTTTTTGACGTATGCCACCAGAGTTTGTCGTTAAGACATTCCGGGTCTTCTTCTGGCAGTGACGGATATATAACCGTCTTCTGAGGATGAATCATAACGTTGGTGCGGATACTTCGTTCCGATGATGATATGACTGTGAGGCCAGTAGAAGTCTTAAACCTAACTTAAGCCTAATATTGATCAGACTATGGCGACTAAAGGAACAATTCCCCTTAGAGTAAAATACCTAGGTTCCACGGGGAATCGAACCCGGGATCTCTAGATTACTAGCCAGGAATCAAGAGGCCGCCGATAATCTAGTATTTTTTTAAGAACACATGCAATGATTTCGAAATAGGCCAACATCAAATGACTTTCTACCAATGTTCACGATAAAAAAAAATCCTTGAGCCGTCTTGTCAGACCAACCGTGTATCGAGTGTATGCGGTCTCGTGCACGTGGAAAGACACGTGGCAGCCGCCCAGCGCACACGTGTTCCACCTGGTGGTAACAGGAAGGGCTGTAGCTTCAGGGCCTAACATTTACACCGGGACAAGTCGGCTAAAATAATATCTTGTTGGGTACAAATACAATTTAAGAGATGAGTCGAATACCATATTTCTTGGATCCGAATCTTAAATTTTCTTTTGAATCTTTAAAAAATTATGGGGCACAATTTTAGCTATAGGAAAAATATTTAAAATTTAATTTAAAAAGTTGTTTTTTGTGGCTTAGTGCCACTAACAAATGCTCTACTGTTTGTCCTGTATCTTACGTCTTAATAAAAAAAATAAAAACGCGTATTAGTAAATTAATTATAATAATACAATTTTGTCCTTTTTTTTGTGATTTTGTTACCCTCCAAAATACACTTGTCTAAATAATTACTTTAACAAAAAAAATGCCTAAAATTTATATTTATCTAATAAATATATGTGGAAAAACTCATATTGACAGTCATTAACGAATGGGTGCTGAAGGAGTGTGGTTTGAAAGGGAATCCAATTAGGAAAGAATCGTCTTACATTAGTTTGGATATGTTGAGAGGATGAGTGTGGATCGAGTGACGAAGCAAATATATGAAGGTAGAGTGTGTGGATCAAAAGGAAGGGATAGTCCATGTAAGACGTGGCTAAAAGTTGTGGATGAATGAGTGAGAAAGAGAAACATTAAGAGTTCTAATAATAAAAGAGCATGTATGACTCGGTGTATGGATGTTGTTGAAGCGAAGGGAGTATTCAAGGAGAGGGAAGTGTGGAGAAAGTTAGTGAGGATGGATTAAGTACGGAGATATATTCACAGTTTCTTTATTACCTCATAAGGGAAAGGCTTGATTAGGTAGTTATGTATGTGAGAAGGTTACGATAATTTATAGCCATTTTAATTTTCAAACTGACAGACGAGTCACCCTTACCCCCACTCCAATAAATTGAGAGAACCCGCCTCTGTGGCGTAGTTGGCTAACGCGCTAGTCGTGTTGAGCTCGACCGCCGAGGACGGGGAGATCGAGGTTCGAATCTCGGTCGGGTGAACTGGGGGTGGTTTTTCCTAAATGGTTTTCCACTCTCCCTCCACGCAAATGCGGGTTCACTTCCTCTAAATTCAACCCTCCCAATTCCTAATCCATTAGAGTAATTAGTACTTAAGCGTATAACCCGAACGGGTAGTAAGACGCGGTGCTAAATAAAAAAAATAAAAAAAAAATTGTAAGAACACGCTGGGGGTCTGCGCTCCACAAGGTGTGCATCCGCGCGGGCAGGTGCACGCGTGAGTTCTCCACCCCCCCCCCCTTCCACCCTTCACTGTATTATTGAAGTAGCAGCACCTCTTCATTTATTCACACCACCAAAACCTCCCCTTTCAATCCCTTATGGACTCGCGTTTCATCCCCCTCATCAAGGGCTGAGCGTCGCCCTTAAATAGACATCGGAAACCGTTGCTTCATGCCGCTGAATATTGCAGTACCGGGGGTTGGATACGTCCTGTCTCATTGGAGGGGGGGGGGGTTGGATACGTCCTGTCTCATTGGAGAGGGGCTGAGGGGTGTGACTCATGCTTGACATCGGTCCTATAAAGCTTGATTCACATTACACTTCACGTTCCGACTGCGTCTCTTCTAAATAGTATTCAATATATTTTAATAAGTGACCCGCCTCGGTGGCGTAGTTGGCTAACGCGGTAGTCGTGTTGAGCTCGACCGCCGAGGACGGGGAGATCGAGGTTCGAATCTCGGTCGGGTGAACTGAGGTTTTTTTCCTAAGTGGTTTTCCACTCTCCCTCCACGCAAATGCCGGTTCATTTCTTCTAAATTCAACCCTCCCAATTTCCAATCCATTAGTGTAATTAGTACTTAAGCGTATAACCCGAACGGGTAGTAAGACGCGGTGCTAAATATTATTATTATTTAATAAGTGGCATCGATATAGTGCGGTCGGCCTCTGTGGTCTTAGGGTGAAGTGCTCGTGGGATCAAACCCAGCTGGTGACGACGGATTTTTTTGAGCGATAAAAATTCGTAGCACAACTTCCTTCGTAGGGGAAGCAAAGCAGTCGGTTACCAAGTCGATTGTGGCATGTAAAAGAACAGTGAAAGGTATGTGAAAATACCTTTCCTGGTAAAATTGGTAGGCCTCAAATTTTAAAACGAGGAATCAGAAAATCTTAGAACTAAGAATTTATGCAGTTTTTGATTAAAATATCGCTTTGAGAGGATAGTTAATAGCTACCTTTTTTTAAAAGTAATTTTGGTCACGAGTATGTATAGGTCATGGAAAAGCATGAAATAGGTTTTAAATAGTTTTGTAGACATCCTAATACGTAATTGTGTGCTGGTAGGACCTGTAGCCTGGCTTAAAAAATACACACTATACCTAATTAATTTAAAATCAATAATTTATTATTCTTCCTTATGGTTTTGAAGAATGCAACTGGATTTACAGGTCTGTCAGGAGAGTTGCCTATACCGTTCATCTCGCGGCGCTTTTATCACATTACAGGACCGAGATGCGCCTTTATTATGTAACACGCGCGCGCGCGCGCACACACACACACACACGTGTACAGTAACATGTGACATGTAACAAAAACAATAGACATGTGTCCCATTTGACCTTTCTTTTAGCACCGCATCTTAATGCCCGTTTGGTTTATACGATTGTACAATAAACCGCTAATGGGTTTAGGGATCAGGAAGGTTATATGTATAGGAAGTGTACCCGCATTTTCGTGGAGGGAGATTTGAAGACAATTTTGGGGAAGAAAACTTCCTCAGTACACCCGACCGAGATTCGAACCTCGATCTCCCCGTCATCGGCAGTCTACTCTACTGCGAGAGTAAACGCCTTAGACCATTCGGCCACCAAAGCGGGTCATTTGACCTTGATTCCGAGTTATATTTATCTGCTTAACATTATAGGTGGTGCTTAAAATGGCCGTCTTCGGTCTGAACGCAGGCCTGCAGTCTTCGTGTCGTGTCGAGAGATATCGACTATGGTGTACAAACAGTTTAATGGAATATCTCGACTGTAACTCTAAAACAAGATCAAATGGCACATGTGTTTATAAGAACTATTTTAGTTGCTTTCATGTCTCCTGTCCTTCGCTGGAGTGGATCCCATATGTTACGGTACACCCTGTATGCGTGTATACAGCTTATAACCGTAATTAAACACGACTAGATGTAATCTCTCCAGCTGAACTAATTACCCCCTTCCCTCTTCAAATCGGAAATATTACTCAGCCACGGCGCTCAACAGACGGGGGCTAGGCCACGATGCAGCGAGTAGTCGATCCTTCTTTTTCTCTCCCCCCTCTCCCCCTCTCTTTCACACCTTTCCCCTCCTCGAGGGGTGTTGTGGACACGTGTCGAGAACATGAAGCAGCCATCACTCAAAACCCAGCTCCACTAATTAATTAGCTTAGCTCGTTGCGAGCCTACTTACCAGACACTCTCCCGGTCAAGCCCCCTTCAAAAACCTCTTTTCCAGAATCCTTTTCCGGATCTATTTTTTTCCCAGACCCTTTTTTTTTCCAAAATCCCTTACCATTCCTTTTTTTCAGACCCTTTTTTTTTCTTCAAAATATCTTTCCACCCATTTTTTTTTTCCAGATACCTTACTCAAAATTACTTACCAGTCCTTTTTTTTTTCAAACACACTTTACAAAATCCCTTCCCATACCTGTTTTTTCTTGGATCGTTTCCCAGATTTTTCTTTCTCCATTCCCAGACTGTTTTTTTTATCAACAATTCCTTCCCAAACACCTTTCTTGAAAGTGATACGGCTTTAAATAGTGTAAGAGGATGTGTTTGAAAATCTGGCAAAAATGATTTTTCCACCTGAATAAAAATTCAGCCCCGAAAATTATGTGTTACGGTATTGTAAATGATTGTGTATTTTATTGCATAAGATGAAACTCGTACTATCGGGTTTGTCGAAGATGGGAAGTTTTTGAGTTCTGATTCCGACCGGAGAGTATAAAGGTATTTCTTCTTAAATAATCTTCCAACTCTACTGCTAAGCCAATGCGGATACACTTTATGACCGCCTACCCTATTAGTGTAAACAAGCGGAGGGGGTTCCAAAAAGCGCAGAACACAAGGATAAATATCAACGTGAAGGTGTGTTTTTTACGTTTATTGGGCCGCATGGTCCAAGGCTTCACTCTCGCAATAGACAATTATTATTATTAGCACCGCGTCTTACTACCCGTTCGGGTTATACGCACTTACGCTAATGTGTAATGGTAGGGTGATTGTGAGATTAAATGGAGGACCTACAGTTTAACGTGGGATCCGAACCACGGTAGAGGCCTGGCATTCCTCACATTCACAAGTTGTGATTAATACACGTCTTATCAGAGGTGAAGTAAGGGTTTGGTAATCAGATAAATCTGTGTCGGGACCGAGGATTGAACCCCAGACCCTCAGCACAGAAGTCTTGACACACCTTACCCCTAGACCACCAGGTCACCATATAGACTAGAATACCGATGACAGGATGATTGGGGTTCGATCCCTGTCGGGGGTACTGAAGGTGGGTTTTTACTATATAGTTTCCCCACTCATATTTACGCAAATGCGGGTACACTTAATCTAAATTCAACCTTCTACCCTAACCCATTGGCCTAGCAAGTAAATAGGTGTACAACCCGAACGGATAGTAAAACGTGGTGCTAAATTAATAAATACATATTTTAAACCTATTAGAAAATGGTACCAGTGCCTAATGAATGCTCTGATGTTTCGAAAAGGAAATCTCCATAAAAAAAATTAAATCGTGTACCGACAGTTAAAGGTCACACCATATTTTTAGCCATACCTTAAAAGTGACGTATTGTCACATCTCGCGAAACATACTTACGTGAAATAGAGGACATTGTCGTATCAGAATGTTTCCCTTTCAGAAAGTATCCTTAGATACGGTGTTTGTATCTGCCAAAGTCGCGTCGCGAGGGGAACTAAATATAAACTGGAGGAGCAACGTCGAAGTCTCGTCGATAGCTGTGAGATAAATCTATCTTGACTTGTCTCTTTTTAACGCGCGCGCGCGAGAGAGGATAGGTTTTCGGGGATTGTTATCCTCTTGCTGAATCTTCTAGAGACGCCATCACCAGGGGATGTGGTGGTGGTTCTTTCTGTATTGATCCGCTGTATGTGCGGTGATCGCCACCGCACTTTGCAGGAGGGTCTTAGACCCCCCCCCCCCACCCATCCATATACCCTCCGGGTAGTAAAGATCTTTGTGTGTGAAAAAGCTATTCGTTTACTCCTCCATCGGGGTCCATTCCTGATTGCCTGGTATCTCAAGCGCTGATTGCTTCGTCCATCCAGTCCACTTGATGTATTTTCACGGTAGCGTTCGTTCGTTCACAGCGAGAACACGCTACAAAGGACAGTTTAGAAAATACAAACACGTCTTTGTGGTCAACATTGCTAAATAACATTTTATTATATTATTAATATCATTTTATAGGTATTGATAATTGAAAGTAACCTCTGCAGATCACATATCTTTAAGTATGAGTATTATTATTATTATTATTATTATTATTATTATTATTATTAGCACCGCGTCTTACTACCCGTTCGGGTTATACGTACTTACGCTAATGTGTAATGGTAGGGTGATTGTGAGATGAAAACGGAGGACCTACAGTTTAACGTGGGATCCGAACCACGGTGGAGGCCTGGCATTCCACACATTCACAAGTTGTGATCAATACACGTCTTGTCAGAGGTGAAGGAAGGGTTTGGCGATCAGATAAATCTGTGCCGGGACCGAGGATTGAACCCCGGACTCGCAGCGCACAGAAGTCTGACAGCTTACCACTAGACCGCCAGGTCACCCTAAGTATGAATATTAAATAGATATATTTGTTTAAACCTTCTTCAGTGGCCGAATGGTCCAAGGCGTCACTCTTGCGTTTAGACTGGCCTGCTGATGACGGAGAGATCGAATCCTGGTCGGGTCTACCTAGGATAGTTTTTTCCCCCCCAATTGGTTTATCACTCTTCTTCCACGCAAATGCCGGTGGATTTACCTTTTAAAATTCTTCCTTTCCTCATTAGAGTAATCATATACACGTATTTACCTGAACAGGTAGTAAGACGCGGGGATAATAATATTTATTTAGAACCGCATCTTATTACTCGTTAGGGTTATACGAAAGTGCGGTAGGGACAAGGCAGGTTGAAACTATAGGAAGTGTACCCGCATTTGCGTGACGAGGGAGTTGAAAACAATTTATATTAAAAAAAATAGTACAAACTGACTTGGATTCGAACCCCGATATCCCCGTCATCAGCAGCCCAGTCTATTGTGAAACTGACCCCTGAATACCATTCGAACACCTAAGCGGGTATAATAATAATAATAAATGTTAACAATGTAGGCCGCATAATCAGTTTGTATTTTATAAAAAGGCTCTGAACATTGAACTGCTTTTCTTCTCTTTTATTAAAAAAAAGCCTTTTTTTTGTGTGAATGGGACACCTTTGAAATGTTTAAACGCACCCGCTTCCCTTTTATTCAGCCATTTTTTTTTGGACGGAACTTTTTTCATCTCGTTTCACTCGAGCTAGAGAAAACTTCCGCTCTCTATATAAAGCGATTTATTTTTTTCATTATGTCTGAGACGGTGTATTATAAAAGAAGGAAATAATGAAGTAGTCCGCTTGTTTTTTTTTGTTTTTTCTCTCTCTCTAGACACTGTCTTTTGTGCGACAAATTGTTTTGCAGTCGTCTCCGGTATATCCACCAATTATAGGTCTAGTGCGGGATAAGGCGGTTTGAAGTTGGCTTTAATACCACATTTACAAAAAAAAAAAATCTTTGAGATTGTACCAAGCTTTGAACATTATTTTTTTTTACCCGTGCGATTTTTTTTATAAAGGGGTTATTAGCGTGACAAATAAAGTCCTAAGAAGAGTGGGTGAGAAGAGAAAAATTTAGATGTGATTCTTTGGTATGAAGCAAACTGGATCGGACACATCCTTAGGAGGAACCGTCTTCTGCACGACGTCATAGAAGAAAAGGTTGAGGGAAAGAGGAGCTTAGGAATAAGGAGGATTCAAATATTAAATGACTTTAAGGGAAAATTCTGGGAGCTGAAGGAGGAGGCAGAGGACAGAGCGTATTGGAGGTGGCAGTTTAGTTTAGTTTAGTTTATTCATTAAAGAGACATAATACATGCATTTTAATGGACAAAGAATAATACAAATACCAACAACGCGCTACTCTTGTGTTGGACTATACTGCCAAAGATGGGGATATTGAGATTCGAATCTCGGTCAAAAGTGTTTTTTTTTTCAAAACAGGTTTCCACTCTCCCTCCACGCAAATTTGGGTACACTTCTTTTAAATATAACTTCCCTAATTCCTAAGACCACTAGCATATAACCCGAACGGTTAGGAAGACGCGGTGCTAAAAAAAACCCACAAAATATGTGTAGGCTGTACATATAACTAACTATACCGTAGGCTGTGTGCCGATGATCCGTAGAATAGTAGATCATCGAGGTACACGATTCCTTTGACTTCTGGGTTGAACTCGGTGATCGCCTTAACCGCCTCTTGCATAATTCCCTGGAGAATGGAAGGCGCCAGTGGGTGACCCATCGGGAGCCTTGTCACCGCGTATTTCTGTCCTTTTTAATACACCCCCAGAGTGTTCATTTGAAAACTTTCCACCAGCATATCTAGAAAACAACACGTTGCAGAAAAAAATATTTTAATCAAAAGCTGTTTGGTTTTGAGGGGAAAGTAAGATGGTAAGGCTGTTATGACTTTGGATGCCGTTGCTAAGGTGACGTTAAGGTCACTTTGATTTTTTTTTTAGATGAGACTCTATTTTTTTATTAAATTTTCCTATAGATCACGTTGTGCCATTTTCAAAATGGTGGTTTTAAGCTTTTTAAAGTAAAAGCTATCACGAGAAATCAGCCTCGCAAGTTTCTGAGTCGACGGCACCGGGCGCGGCATTAGACTTTGATCTATTCAAACTTAGGGCCAGTTTCATAGTCAGATTTAGTACGCCTTAAGTGCGGCGCTATACTAAATACAAGACGTCACCTACCTGAAATTGAATGGAATGGGTCAGTTTCATATGCGAAACTGGCCCATTCCATTTTGGTCTAGGTAGGTGTCGTCCTGTATTTAGTATCGACTCGCACTTTAGGCGTACTAAATCTGACTATGAAACTGGCCCATAGCTCTGGAAGGTACAAATGTTTGTGTGTAAGATCGTAAACAAAACATTATTTTTACTATAAATGCCAGTTATAAATCCATTATTTGTCTCGCTTGCTTTCTACTGCTAACATCCCATCTTGAAAAATGGTTTACAATCTGGAAGAGAGAACAGAATGGATTTTTCTGTATGGATACGAGGCTCAATGTGCTCGAAGAACGGAGGCTACATTCAACCAATGACACCAGGATAAAAACGTATCACATAGTTTTGTTTTGTATATGGTTTCAAAATTTAAAGAAACTGGATCTGTCGCAAACATAAAATAAACTGTGAGTACAGTATTAAGTGAATTAACTCAAGTGGACATTTTGGGCACTTATAAGGCAAATACCAAAAGTTCAGTGTGAGAATTGTCTAAAGCTTCTGATTTATCGATTGGTTCGGTTCATAAGACATTAAAATTAAATAATTTTCGTCCTTATAAAATGCAATTACATCAAACATTAAGCGAAGAGGATCCTCATAGGCGAGTACAGTTTTGTGAAGAAATGATCGAATGATTGAATTCGAATCCATTGTCATTAGAATGTATCTGATTTTCTGAAGAGTGCATTTTTTTCTTAAGTAGTTTTTGTAAATAAACACAACTGTCTCTATTGGAGTGATAAAAATTCTCATATTTTTTACTGACGGACACATCCAATTGCCAGGAAAAAAAACGTTTAGGCAGGAATATTAGGTGACACGATTATTGGTCCTATGTTTACTGACGGGAATTTAACAGAAGAAAAATATTTGGAAATGTTTGAAGAAGCAATTCATATGCTCATAGGCACGCCCTGGAAACTCAACTTGACAAGCATGGAAACATGGAGCTTGATGAAGATCTTTTACATTTTCAGCAAGATGAGAGGCCCCTCACCATACATTACTCGTTCGTCAATGGTTAGACAACAGATTTAATGTACAATGGATTGGCAGAAGAGGACCAATTGAGTGGCCATCATGGTCACCTGATTTAACGCCCCTAGATTTTTTTCATGGGGACATTTAAAGTCCACTATTTATGGGACTAAACCAGCAAATATCGAATAATTAAAAAAAAAGGATAACAATGGCATGTAGAGAAGTATTACAAAAGCAACCCTACGAGAGGTGAATTCGTAAATAGACTATATCATTGCGTAGCTCAAAATGGAGAGCATTTTGAAAACCTCCTTTGGGTTTAAAATTAAAAAAAGTGTTTTCCTCAATAAATATTTTACAAATACATATAAACGTGAACAAGCACACGTGTGCGAGTATACAGCACACAAACACTTGTACCTTCCCGAGCTATGTTTGAATAGATCAAAGTCTAATGCCGCATCCGGTGCTGGCGACTCAGAAACTTGTGAGGCTCATTTCTCGGGGTAGCTTTTACGTTAAAAAGCTTAAAACCACCATTTTGAAAATGGCACAACCCGATCTACAGGAATATGTAATAAAAAAAATAGGGAGTCTCATTTAAAAAAAAATCAAATGACCTTAACGCCGCCTTAGCAATGTCACTCAAGGTCATACAAGCCTTACCACCTTATTTCCCCCCTCAGAACCAAACAACTTTTGTATAAAACTTTTTTTTTCTGCAATGCGTTATTTTCGAGATATTTTGGTGGAAAGTTTTCAAATGAACACCCGGTATATTATATGCAGCTGTGGCCAAGCGGCTCAGGTCGCCAGACTCTTATAGGACTTTCTCAACGTTGTCATGAGGTTTGGGCTCTTGAATCTTGGTTAGGTGTTGTACCGTGATATAATATTTCCAAGGGGGATTTTTACCCCGCTTTCCCCCAATTATTTATCCGCGTTATTGTGGGTATATTACCTCTACGCTACCTTCCTCATCCTTGCTCCCAGTTTCGCTCCATGTTCCATGTGCAGACGAGAACATAGAAGCCACCGTATATTTTCCCTCCATGTTCCATGTGCAGATGAGAACATAGAAGCCACCCTATATTTTCCCTCCATGTTCCACGTGTAGATGAGAACATAGAAGCCACCCTATATTTTCCCTCCATGTTCCATGTGCAGACGAGAACATAGAAGCCACCGTATATTTTCCCTCCATGTTCCACGTGTAGATGAGAACATAGAAGCCACCCTATATTTTCCCTCCATGTTCCACGTGTAGATGAGAACATAGAAGCCACCCTATATTTTCCCTCCATGTTCCATGTGCAGACGAGAACATAGAAGCCACCGTATATTTTCCCTCCATGTTCCACGTGTAGATGAGAACATAGAAGCCACCCTATATTTTCCCTCCATGTTTCACGTGCAGATGAGAACATAGAAGCCACCCTATATTTTCCCTCCATGTTCCACGTGTAGATGAGAACATAGAAGCCACCCTATATTATTCCCTCCATGTTCCACGTGCAGATGAGAACATATAAGCCACCCTGTGGTTTCTCTCCATGTTCCACGTGCAGACGAGAACATAGAAGCCACCCTATATTTTCCCTCCATGTTCCACGTGCAGATGAGAACATAGAAGCCACCCTGTGGTTTCCCTTCATGTTCCACGTGCAGACGAGAACATAGAAGCCACCCTATATTTTCCCTCCATGTTCCATGTGCAGATGAGAACATAGAAGCCACCTTAAATTTTCCCTCCATGTTCCACGTGCAGATGAGAACATAGAAGCCACCCTATATTTTCCCTCCATGTTCCATGTGTAGATGAGAACATAGAAGCCACCCTATGGTTTCCCTCCATGTTCCACGTGCAGATGAGAACATAGAAGCCACGTTATATTTTACCTCTATGTTCCATGTGCAGATGAGAACATAGAAGCCACCCTATATTTTCCCTCTATGTTCCACGTGCAGATGAGAACATAGAAGCCACCCTATATTTTCCCTCCATGTTCCATGTACAGATGAGAACATAGAAGCCACCGTATATTTTCCCTTCATGTTCCACGTGCAGATGAGAACATAGAAGCCACCGTATATTTTCCCTCCATGTTCCACGCTCGCACTCAAGAGCTCTCATTAAAAATTTACCGCAGCCAACAGCTCTGGAGGGTAATCGATCCTTGTTCCTCGAGTGTCTGGTCCAGATAAGATTAAGAGGGAGAGAAGGGGATTGTGGACGATAAAAAACTGATGTTGAGAGGGAGGGACTAAGACGAAAGGAACGGTTGAAGGGAGACAAGAAAATAAGCAGAAATACAGGAGGAAAAGATTGGTTGGGGAATTGAGAAGCGTGGCTGTAGTGAAGAGAGAGAGAGAGAGAGAATGGGTGCTAGAAGATTGATCGAGGTAGGAAAAGGACGATAGCATAGAGACAAATGATGGTTGAAAAAAGGAGAACAGATACATAAAATGGTAGAAAAAAATGAAAAGAAGAATACAATATTAATAAGAGAGGAGAAAAAGTATTTCAAAGGAACTTAAAGAAGATACGGTATTAAAATATTTACATAGCCCTTTCCCATTGGCTTGGAGGGGGGCAGTTTGCCCCAGGCCCCACTTTCATGGCCCCCATCCCCTAAACCCCCAAATAAACAAATAAAACATTTATCTTTTACAACAGCAAGTCTTTCCTCAGTCACAACTCACGTTCATTAAATGTATGTTTTTTTTTCTTCTTTGCTGGTTTTACGAACATGGCCTTTTTTTTAAAAAAAATCCTCCCTCCGTTTGACTGATTACACTATGGGCGTATCTTGTATGCTACACCATAGTAGAACGAAGCAAGAGAAATGGTGAACCTTGGGTAAAACTCCGCAAGCGAGCTATATTGGTAGAGATAGTGCCAACATTTCCGGATAGAAGGTGTCATCTGGTCAGCACGACGAACCCTCCGGCCGTTAATCTCACTTTTCTAGACCAGAGCCGCTACTTTTCCGTTCAAGTAGCTCCTCATTTTGTCCTCACGAGGCTGAGTTGACCCCATTCCAGACCCACTGCTTCACAGAGAGATCTGAAAGCACCGGGGGATTGAACCCGGGACCTCTGTATCTGTCGCCAGCAACTCTGACCACTAGACAACAGAGACTGTTTCTAATTTAAATATAGTGTTAATAAAAACTAACAACGTTCAGAAATTAAGTGAGATTTTTTTGGTTAAAGGGAAGGGGGGAGGCGCACTCTCTAATTCCATTGCTCTAGTACCCCTGAATCAGTGTTGCCAGCCATCATGTAAGCAAGGCCGTAGCCAGGGGGAGGTTTGGGGGTTCAAACCCCCCACGAAATTTTTATGAACAAAAAATATATATGGCTTTATTTATGGTTCAAACAATACCAACATTAAGATACAAATACAAATTAGGGGGATGTGTTACCATAAAAAGCACTTCAGAGAGCTTCTAATATTTAGAAATTCTCCTAGCCTTCAGCATTTTGGGGGTTATTTTACCATTAAAAAAACACTTCACAGAGCTTCAAAAAGTGTTTAATATTTAGAAATTTTCCAAGCCTTCGGCAGTTAGTGAGTTATTTTTCCAGGAAAAAAAAACCACTTCAGAGAGCTTCTAGAACTGTTTATCATTTAGAATTTGTTTTTAACTTCCAGCAATTGGGGGATGTGCCCACCAACCCCCCCTCCCCTGAAATTATTGGCTGGCTACGGCCTTGTATGAGAGTGTGTCTTCTGAACCTACCTCCCTAACTCTAGTCAACTATTTCTCAGTCCTGCTAAAGTACATTCACCACCAAAGTTTACATGGATGATAGCTCAAAAAGCTACTAGATAAAGTCCCTAATGTATCCCTACGCCAACACCTGACATCTTGTCACTTTGGATAACTGTAATGAAAAAGGCTGGTAATGTATGAATATGATAGTTAAACACAGTAATTTAGGCCAATATTATTTATATTTATTTGAGGACGAGCAAACTTATCGTTTTATTACACTTAAAAAAACTTATCCACAGCACTTTCACAAAAGTTCTAACAAATATAGATAAAAAAAAAGCTATTATATTTGATAGTTACGGTTATAGCCGGCCCTAAATATCACATGCTCCTAATTTAAAAAAAAAAGATTCTTGAACGCGGGAATCGAACCTAGGAACTTTGGCTAGGTACGCCAATACTCTAAATATAGTGCTATCCAGGATGATAACAGATAAGTAGCTGACTATTTCCGCACGTCCATCCCAGACTCTGCCTTAAAATATTAGTGAAGAATTACCCTGGGCACGGGACGACTCTTGGATATCTCAGTGGTTAGAGCATTGAAGTATTAATCAAAAGGTCCCGGGTTCGATTCCCGTGTACAGGTGCCATTTTTTTATTTAAAGTATCCAATCTTATAAGATATGCCATAGTGGAATAATGAAAGGTAAGCTCGTCACTTTACAGGCTTAATTGCAACCTGAATTTGTAGACAAAAATACTAAATCATTCTAGTCAGCTGAACTCGGGGTCGAACCACGGTCCCCCCCTACTTCCTTACAACCAGGATATATTAATAGTTGGGCCCCCTAACCACTTAGTGACCGAGGGGCGGGCGACACATGCTACTGTTATTGGGATGGTAACAGCATGTCCGGGCGGTGGGCCTGCGAGCGAGCCACCGAGGCGGGCCCTTTGTTCCCAGCCACTCCCGGGTATTGATCTCCGGGTGCTGGATGCTGGGGAGAAGCCGCCTCCTTCCACTTCATCCCCTCACCCCCCACTCTCATACACACGTGCCGTCTCTTCTAGCTGGGGGGTCATTCACCGTCACAACACTCGCATTAGTACAGATATTAGGCTCACAACACTCGCATTAGTACAAATATTAGGCTCACAACACTCGCATTAGTACAAATATTAGGCTCACAACACTCGCATTAGTACAAATATTAGGCTTACAACACTCGCATTAGTACAAATATTAGGCTCACAACACTCACATTAGTACAAATACTAGGCTCACAACACTCGCATTAGTACAAATATTAAGCTCACAACACTCGCATTAGTACAAATATTAGGCTCACAACACTCGCATTAGTACAAATATTAGGCTCACAACACTCGCATTAGTACAAATATTAGGCTCACAACACTCGCATTAGTACAAATATTAGGCTCACAACACTCGCATTAGTACAAATATTAGGCTCACAACACTCGCATTAGTACAAATATTAGGCTCACAACACTCGCATTAGTACAAATATTAGGCTCACAACACTCGCATTAGTACAAATATTAGGCTCACAACACTCGCATTAGTACAAATATTAGGCTCACAACACTCGCATTAGTACAAATATTAGGCTCACAACACTCGCATTAGTACAAATATTAGGCTCACAACACTCGCATTAGTACAAATATTAGGCTCACAACACTCGCATTAGTACAAATATTAGGCTCACAACACTCGCATTAGTACAAATATTAGGCTCACAACACTCGCATTAGTACAAATATTAGGCTCACAACACTCGCATTAGTACAAATATTAGGCTCACAACACTCGCATTAGTACAAATATTAGGCTCACAACACTCGCATTAGTACAAATATTAGGCTCACAACACTCACATTAGTACAAATATTAGGCTTACAACACTCACATTAGTACAAATATTAGGCTTACAACACTCACATTAGAACAAATATTAGGCTTACAACACACTCTCATTAGTACAAATATTAGGCTCACAATACTCGCATTAGTACAAATATTAGGCTTACAACACTCACATTAGTACAAATATTAGGCTTGCAACACTCTCATTAGTACAAATATTAGGCTCACAATACTCACATTAGTACAAATATTAGGCTTACAACACTCACATTAGTACAAATATTAGGCTTACAATACTCACATTAGTACAAATATTAGGCTTACAACACTCACATTAGAACAAATATTAGGCTTACAACACTCACATTAGAACAAATATTAGGCTTACAACACTCGCATTAGTACAAATATTAGGCTCACAACACTCACATTAGTACAAATATTAGGCTTACAACACTCACATTAATACAAATATTTTGATGACAGGGAAAATACAAGGGAATATTATTAATAAATCATCTCAGATATGTTTCCAATAATTTTCTTAATGTAGTGTAGGAAAGCGAAACTCTCTCTAAACTATTGGTGTTATCTCCAATTTATGTGATTCTGTGAAAAGAAGCCTGAAATATTTAACTTTAATTGTTGTGTCATCCATTTAATGATAATTATTCTCCATTCACGGTAGGAATTACTCTCTGAAAGGTCTTTTTTCCTACCAATATCCTACTATATAATAGCTTTCTGGTAGGGAAAAAGGCCTTTTAGAAGTCAATTCCTACGGTGAACAGACTTTAGAAACCACATTTTAAAATATCAGTTTACAATAAATTACCTTTGTATATATTTTCTTACACAAACAATATAAATTTGATAATAATATGAAACTTTTGAACAAAAATATTTTAACCATTTAAAAAAAAATAGCAATGTTCAAAAATCTGTCATCAGCTACTAGTTAAATTTTTTATTTTTTAGAAAAAATGAAAATACAATCTTATTTATGATATTGGCCTATGTAAAACACTCCTCAAATACCCACTTCAATCAAAATAGTTAAAACCATTTTTGAAAAATTTCAAATTTTGAAAAATAAGTCTCTAAACTACCCTTAAACTAAATTTGCTTTGAAAAAAAAAGTACACATTGCGATTAATAATGTATAGAACTTCCCAGATATCTATTTAAAACCAAATTGTTAAAGCAATTTAAATTTTTTTTCAATTTTCATTCAACGAGTTGTAATTTTAAGGCTAGAATCAAATCCATTATTTGTCCTCGAGATATGACCAACCATTGACCATATAACATCCGAATATAATGTTTGAATGGATTAGGACAGACGCAATTTTTAATCTCAGTATTTTGAATTTGAGGGTACATAAAACTCCAAGACCCATCCTAATCTCGAGCTCAACGATGTTCATAATTACAATATATTTTCCCTATGAAAAAGTAACAGCGACAAAATGATATTTTTATGTATTCCTTTGCAGAGATTATAATGTACTAACAGAAGTATCCAGCATTGCCCAGGGTAGCCACGCAATGTATCTCTCATTGGTTAACTAACATGTATTGCGTGGTTACCCCTGGAAAATGCTTTTCTTTGCTTCAAACAGACAGGAAAAAAAAAACTCTTCATTTTACTTCTTCCAACCCAGTTTTTAATTAAAAAAAAAATCAAATCCAAATTTTAAATTTCAAACTTGGGGGTACACATGTCTGTGAACAAGGACTAATAATTTTTAAATTTCAGACCACTAAAGTAGCCCCATGGCTTCTTTGGTGCTGACTGACGGCTGACAGCTTTGAAAAGTTACCAGACCAATTTATGTATCCCTACGCCGAACCATTTGATCTGCAAAAAACATGTGTTTAGCAGCTGTCACTTCTGACAGTCAAAATTTAGATATATACAAGAAACATATATGACCGGTTTATTTATTTTTTATTTATTGTTGACCTTGATATGTTAATGTTAGGCCTAGTATTAATTATTAATTTTTTCTACAATATTAAAACATTTTTTTTTTTTTTAGCATTTAATCCCAAATTAGTTATTATTATTATTAATTAATAATTTTTAATAATATTTATTTTATTTTATAAATAATTATTTGTTAATAGTATTATTAATAACATTAAAAATGTGAAAAATCTGAATGTGTAGTATTACACAGAGGAAAAAAACACTCTTATAAACCTGTTACATGCGGTAGATACCGTGCAATTCTCAAGACAGACAGACAGAAAACAAACTCTCTATTATATTAATATAGAAGAAGAAGATGGAAAATTTTGATATTTTTTTTCTTTTGTTTCATAAACTTGAAAATGAGAGGGTAATTTCACAATTATTGAAGTGTATCAATCCTAATGATGTTTTCGTTTCTGTGTTTTAGGGCTTCTTCACATACTTGTACGGTGCGAGCATCCTCTTCCTGCTGTACGTGTTCTGCTTCCTCCTGCAAGAGAGCAGTTGCTGCGCCGCCGGTTCCATAGAGCACACGCCGGCCCCCGCCAGCAGCAAGAAGAAGAAGGACAAGGACAAAAAGAAACAGAAGGAGAAGGAAAAAGAGGAGAAGAAGGCGGTGGCAGCACAGGCCGCCAGGAATAAAGGCACAGTGCTTCAGGTCGGTGGAAAAAAACAAAACAAACCCAAAAATATGCTTTCTAGCGCCCCTCCACCCTCGAAAACGTTCTGTTGGTACACCTGTATCAGTATTACACACATCTGGTAATTCGTCATGGTACATGTTTCAATAAATAAAAATAGTTTTTTTTCTTCTCTCTGTTAAGTCAATGTTTTCATTTAAATTACTTTTAAGCCCAGTACACACGATATAATTTCTTTACAAGATTTTGCTTAGGTACACAAGTTTTAATCAAAAAATGTTCTCGATTCACATATTATGTTTTTTATATAATATTTAAACAACACGATGGCTTATTTGGCCTTTATATATTGTTAAAGAGCTCGACTCAGGACTTGATGTTTGTGGGTTCAAACCCAACCGGGGGTCAACAGATTTTTCTTGAGCGTTAAAAATCTGTAGCACAACTTCCTTTGAGGGGAAGTGAAGCTGTAGGTCCAATGTCGATTGTGGGATTCAAAAGAACCCTGGAAGGTATGTGCTAATACCTTCCCTGGTAAAAATTGGCAGGCTCTTTCGCTTTCCCTGATAGAAATGTTCATGTGCTGATATAATCATTCTGTTCAGAAAATGCACGTCAAATACCTAAAAATAAATAAAAATAAAATTAAAGTATTATTTCCAAAAGTATTTTTTTCCCCCCCAAACAGTCAAAAAAATCTACATATTTTGGATTCAATCTCCTATAGTTTTAATTTATTTATGTTTTGATCAATTGTTTGATCGTTAATGAAATATACAAACATTCGTTAAAAAAAGGGTAATGGTCTAGCAGCAGTTTATAACTCAAAATATGTGCCTCCAATTTTACCTTTAAAGGAAGCAATCTTACCTTACATAGTTACACTATGGTATAGCTTATAAGATAGGACCATAATGTAATCTGTCAAGGTAGAATACCTTTTAAGGGTAGTGAAGTGACCCCCGCTCCTCACCCCCGTCCCCCAAAAAATAAATACTGGCTGGTATATGACATGTTCTATTTCCTACATTGTACAAGATATAGCATACATTTAGTACTGAAATGCAAATCACCCACACCAAAATATTGTAGCCGCAACGTCCTGCATGGTAAATTGTATCATGTGTACCGGTCTTTATACAATTTGATGTATGTTGATGTATATGTAAAACAAAAAAAAATTAAAATCATTGAATGCTAGCATGCAGCCTTTAATAAAGCACATTAATTGTTAGCTTTCAGTATTCTCTCCATGTTTCTTGCTTTTTATGAAATTGAATGTTCAAGTTTGTTCACACATAACTTTGCACAAAGACGTTCGACTATGTTGGGTGTACACTTCCGTCAAGACAAATTTCATATCGGGCTGGCATCCTTGGTACAAAAAAAAATTTGGTTGTTTGTTTTGGAAAATGCGTTGAAATTTCTGTATCCCTATTGGTCACAATGAACACGGTGGCACACATTCTATGACTTTTATAGTGGATATCTAGAAATTAAAAAAATTACAGAAATAATCAATAATGGGTTTATACACAAATGTATAAGTGGGTGGGATGAATTTCAAAACATTATAAACCAAAAATAATATTGCTCATCTTAAATCTACATTCCAATTTTTATAGGATGAACCTTATCTGACAACTAGAGAATTAATATACTTATATGAATGTCTTCTATTGTTTGTAAATGGTTAATATATCTTGATAGATTTAGTTAAGAGGGCATCTCTCAGAAATTAATTATAGAAGTATTTTATGAAAATGGATAGTAAAAAAGCATCTTGGGGGAAAAAAAATACCGGTACTAAGTGTTATCAATACTTTTATTTTGATAGCATATCCCTATTCATATTAATATTTCTGAAAGACTTTGGTTTGATTCTTGGTGAGATTTATAAGTGAGATTTCAGGTGATAATGACACCATTTGTGTTAAACACTTGTATACAAAATTATACTCAAATTTTGCCAAGTTTGTCCCCGCATTTACATGTAATGTTGTGACTCCAGGCCTGACCATTACAATAGTTCACATAAAATAAATATTTTTTTTATTTGATATGCATAAAAAACTATCGTTAAGGTGGTCCACCTTTGTCAGCGAGAAAGTATCATTCACTTAAAATACAATGGTCTGTGTCGTTTTCTGGAACTACCTCTCTATGCTGTCTAATCTTATACTCCCTTTCACTCTTAACCTACAACCACCCTTTGTCATGCTGTTAGTTCTCAAATATTTTACATTTTCCAGTTGTGAGCCTATAGCAAAATTACTATAGTTGTTAAACCAAGGTTATAAAGCTAGACCTCTTTGTTATCGATCCTGGTCTTAGAAGCCGCACATTTGTTTAAAAAGTTGTTGAAAGTGGGCTAATGTCACATTTTCACACATTTTGTTTCTATTAATAAAACTCAGCCCTGTTGGAATCTTTCGACTTCATTTTGGCTAGAACCATATTTTGAAATAACACATCACAGAATTAAATATTGTGTTAAGAGCTCAATGTCTGGATGGCTATTTCTCGATCACCGAGACGACCCCTTTTCCGAGACGACCCCTTTAAGCTTTCTGTTTCTCGGATCATCACTATAAAAATATATTTTTGATAGGTCATAAAAGTAAATTTTTGGAATGTTCTTTTTTTTAAATTATATATTTAGGCTATTTATGCTTTATAGTTGGTGTAGCATGAACTTTGAATTATTATTTTTTCAACTCTTGGTTATTTTAAATTTAACTCTTGTCAATACGCCAAACACAAGAGGACTATCTAGGTTTTAGTTTACACAACGTTAATTATAAATCCAAAAATTCTACTAAAACAAATTGTGTCAACCCATATGTAATACATGCATAATATACGGAAGCAGTATTTGTAAGATTGTCAAAACTTTACATCCCGAAGGTTTCCTTATAGCCTTCATTAAATGGAATGTTATTATTTCCTTATTATTTTGAGTTTTTTTTTTGTTTGCTTGGTTGTTAATCTTGATTCCCTCAAGCAGAAGGAGGTGTACCCTCGTAAGATGAAGGACTTGGTCAAGTTGAGGCTCCAGATGGAACAAAATGGCGGCAGGCCTATTATCGGGGCCAAGGTGAGTGGATGCTTGATGTGGGACGCATAGCATGGCTTGGTAGGGAATTGGCTCTGCCGTTTTGCTTTAGCTTTGCTTGCTCTCTTGCCAGCATGGATCATTCTCGCCAACATTTCCATCTCAAATGTTTCCGCATATATCACTACAATAATGATAACATTTATGCAAATTTGAATCAAGGATAGTGAGCATTAAAGGTTTTAACTATGGTCATTAAAATTTGAAACTTTTACCCATTTTAATATTGTATTTCTAGTTTTACAGACTTTTAAAGTTGCTAGTCTCATTTTGCACCAAGGTGTGGTGAACCCAATAAACTAACACGACTTCTATACTACTCCTGGTATATTTGTAAATTTGAAAAATGGCACGTGGACACGAAAATTTAGCCCATGACCCTTGACTTACCGCACCATTGCTCTTCTATGGCTCTATCCGGGATTTATCCCGTACTCATTATTCACCCATATCCTGAATGCTGGATAGCTCAGTGTTAGAGTATTGGTACCAAGCCAAGGGTACCAGGTTCAATTCCAATCTCCAGGTGTAATTTTTTTCAAATTTATGAATATGATACTTTATGCGATCATACCTGTGACTTTTTTTTAAACGTTCATCACTGTTTCCAGCCTGTGGCCTGGGTAAGTTTTTTTATTCAAGCCATATATTTCCCGCTATCGTCTTGCTAGGCCTGTCGTAGCTTCATATGTCTTATAGTCTAACTTAAGACTAGGGCAGAGACAACATCCAGTCTCCGGCCGTTAATTTATCAATATGAATGGGTACACTTATATTTTCATCTATAATACATTTTTGGCCATACTGGGAATCGAACCCGGGAATCTTAAGTTCAGTATGCAGACACTCTACCGACTGAGCTAAGCAAGGCCATAGCCAGCCAATAATTTCAGGGGGGCGGGGGGGGTTTGGTGGGCACATCTTCTAATTGCCAGAAGGCAGAAAACATTCTAAAGGATAAACAGTTCTAGAAGCTATCTGAAGTGTTTTTTTATGGCAACATTACCCCTTAACTGCCGAAGGCTAGGACAATCTTTAAATATTAAACACCTCTAGAAGCTCTCTGAAGTGCTTTTTATTTGTATTTGTATCTTAATTTTGATATTTTTTGAACCATAAATATAGCCATATATATTTTGTTCATAGAACTTCGGAGGGGGTTTGAACCCCAAAATCCTCCCCTGGCTACGGCCTTGGGGCTAAGGTGTCAAACCTATATCTATAACTAAAACATAATTTACATTTCCCAAGCTTCACTATTTGTGTACAATTTAATTGTACAAGCATTATCTTTCTCCATTATAATTGTGTATCAGTCGTTATATAAACCATAATTGACTAATATAAACACAATTTCACCTCCTAGTTTTTCCTCTTTGGTAACAAGTCGCAACTCTGTCCCGGGAGATCAGGATTCGATCCTGACCCGGTGCATAGGTGTAGGTTCCTCACAGATTGGTTACGAAGAGGCATTTTCTTTTTTACTTACCCTTCTCGTCCTTGAAACCTGTGTTTACATTGGTACCACTAAAAATTAAATAATAGTTTGTGGACAAATTAGTTTGTGCTGTATATCTATTAATTATTGAACTATTGATTTTTATTTCCACCATAACACAATCAGAATAAAGTATGGATGTGGGTGAAGAATCTACTTGGCCAGTCTCGGACCACTTATGACCCACAAAACATTATTTTTATGGTTTATCCAGGGTTTTCAATTTTATCTTGAAAAGGTACTAGTTAAATCTATGGGTGAGCTAGTAAAATGCGAAACACGAAAACATTTTTTGGGCTTGGGGGCAGAGTGCAAGATCATACCCACAACCACCAGGAATGGGGCAGGAGGTGACTGAAGATTGTCGTTGACACCCTAGTTTAAGAGCCCATATCGTGGTCGAGTGACAAGAGATTTTAGATACAAAATTTTGCTCGGACCATAAATATGATTGATGTGTGGGTCTTCTGTTTTCTTTGTCTGGCATCAGTGAAATTGAGATCAGGTTATTAATTTGTTTGAATATTAAAATAGCTAGTTTTCAAGTTTGTTGTATTTTTTTTTTATCTCTCGTTAAGGAAAACCTCTTTTCACTTTTTGAGGTATATTATATTTTGTTATATTTGGAAGAAGGTACAGGAAAGGTGGATAGAAACATGATATAGCTTTTACATTTAAAATAATCCAGGTCATACTTTTACTTTGCTGCCACTGGACAAAGGCATAATAGATGTCTCTTATAAGAAAAATAATCAATACCGACCAACCTCCTGACCTAGGTTTCATTCTATCAGAACAAATCAGGAGGGAGTGTAAAACGCCCAACACAACTTTAAAGAGGAAACCAAAAAAACACAAAAGAGAGAGAAAAGAAATTGATAAAGAATGATAGCACACTTATATAGGAACATGTTCACACTCCCTCCTGATGAGTTACGATAGAATGAAACCTAGGTTGGGGTATTGGGAGGTAACTATCAATTTTATTATAGAGGCAGCCTCTTTGTCCACCGGTGTATTTTTTTTTCAAGGATAATAAAACAGATCATTGTTCTCAATGCCACTGTTTTTAAATTAGAATTCAGAAAACCGCACCGCCATGTGATGTCTGGTTTTACCTGTATTACCTACCTAACTTAGGTGCTATCTGGGGGGTGATATGGGCTCTTAAAAGGCTAGTCTGTTACAACTAATATATTTCATCAGGTAATTCTTTTCAACCCAACACTAAACCTCTGGGCATAAAAAAACAGCATGAACTATTTATTTAACTAATTAACTCATCAATTTTATATGTAGACAGTTTTGACTTCCTATTAAATAACTAAAGGTACATAATCTATCCAGGCTCATTAAACTATGAACTATCCCATAAAAACCAAAACTGTTAATCATTTAAATCCCTTTGCATGCATCAAGAAAAACTTTTAATAACTTTTCTCAAAAACTCACAATAAAATCTTGTATCTGCTTTGGTAAACACACAACTCATCTTCCTATGTTTGTTGTCGGTAAAAAGTTGTATAGTTGAACATATATTTTAGGGGTGTGTGAAAGTCACTCGTTAAATACGAAACAAAGCTTGAAAAAATGTGAAGTATTATTATTATTATTATTATTAGCACCGCGTCTTACTACCCGTTCGGGTTATACGCACTTACGCTAATGTGCAATGGTAGGGTGATTGTGAGATGAAATGGAGGACCTACAGTTTAACGTGGGATCCGAACCACGGTGGAGGCCTGGCATTCCTCACATTCACAAGTTGTGATTAATACACGTCTTGTCAGAGTGAAGGAAGGGTTTGGCAATCAGATAAATCTATGCCGGGACCTGGGATTGAACCCCGGACCCTCGGCACAGAAGTCTGACACCTTACCCCTAGACCACCAGGTCACCTAAATGGGAAGTAAAGTCAAAGCTGAAGTCAGTCGAAGATATGTTTTTTTTTTTCGTAGTCATTTAAGACTATGTAGTTAAGCTATTAGCTAGGTAAGGAGATAGTTTCAGAGAATAAAAAAAAAAGCACACATTATTTTATGCTTACATACGAGTAATGTCTAGAAACTGTTATGCTAATATGACATATTTCAACATATTAACATTTTTAGAAATACTCGGCATTGCTCGGGGTAACCACCCACGCAATACATTGTTGCGTGGCTACCCTGGGCAACACTTTTCTATGCTTAAAACAGAGAGAGAGAGAAAAAATATATTTATTTTATTTCTCCTGACCTAGTTTTTAATTAATTAAAAAAAAAATCAAATCCAAATTTTAAAATTCTGGCTTGGAGGTGTACACATTCATGCACAAGGGCTACTAATTTTAAAATTTCAGACCTCTGTGTGCGGTAGATACGGCACAAGACTCATGACAGACGAACACACTCACTCTTAAATTTTATCAACATAGATTTAAGTGAGAGATTTAAAATCTGTTCATAATAATTATATAAACGTTTTCTTCTTTGAAATGTTTCGAAGATTTGAAATCAAATGTGAATGGTCAAAACAGTCGAAACAAAAGAGATACAAATGTGATGCTTCGCATACCCCTAATATTTCCACTCGCTCCTCTTTACCTGTAAATTGCTGCTTTAGATCCCATCCTGCAACTGTTCTGCCAAGTCCTGCGGTGTAAGCATTCCTTCACACTAGATAACAGCTCCATGTATCACCCCTGTGTAGTGTAATATTGGTAAGGGTACTAATATGTAAAGTCTGTCTACCCCTGGCTCGTGTGACTCTGGGCCCTCATCTTTAGCGTGAGAGGTAAGTTAGTCATAGTTTATAGAGATATCTATTTTACCTTAGTAACACATGTGATATATGTCCAAGACTGGGGTGTGTGCTTGGAGCATAGTTATGCTTTTGTATTCAAGACCACGTGAATATTGTGTGTGGTGATGGAAAGGGGGGGTGTCTTTTGTTTTAGACTAGTCCACGGGGTGTGTTCATTGTATTTAAAGTAATGTATTTAATTTAGTTGGATGATTTAAGAAGATTTGTGCCGGTATTACGTGTATTAATCGAGGTCATTTCTCAATTAAACTCGACAACTTATTTAGTTCGGGGCGTCATATTAACTAGTAAAGTAGAATTCTGTTAGGAAAGAACTTGAATTTAAAAAAAAATTCAGTTGACATTGATAACATTTAACATTACTTTCATTATTATTATTTTATAGGTATTGATAATGTCTATAAAAAGTGACTTTTCATTAATTACGCAAACTGAATAGGGATGAGTCTAAGGCGTTGCGCACGTGTTAAACTGACCTGCTGTTGACGGGGAAATTGAGGTTCGAATCCTGGTTGGGCTACACTGTTGGTGCTTTTCCCTAAATGGTTTTCTCACTCTCCTTCCACTCAAATTCCGGTAGATTACCTCTAAAATGCTTCCTTCCTCATCCCTATCAAATTAGAGTAGTGATCATATAAGCGTTTAACATGAACAGGTAGTAAGATCCAGTGATAAAATAAAAAAAGATGAAATCTACCCACATTTATGTGGAGTACACCTGACAGGAATTCAAACCCCGATCTCCCAGTCACTGGCAATCCATTTTAACATGAGAGGGACGCGTTAGACCATGCGACCACCGAGAGCTGGTATTTACGTGTTGATAAATTAAAATTGTTTTAGTAACTTTTATAACTGTCAAAAAAGTTCCTTCCTGTCAAAATCGAATTGTATAAAACTTATTTCGATTGTCATTAGCGAAATTGTGTTTGAATGTACAGGTTGTATAGTTTGTATTTACAAGGGTTTATAACAAGTTTCAACAATATAATATTACATTTCATTGTACATGAGAAAATAATTCCACTGATTAAGGGATTCTATTTTAGGAAATAAGTTGGTAAAGTTGCGTTATTACACACTCATATATGTTTAACGGTTCTAAGCAGGTAGAAGCAACGTTTAATAACCCCAGAAAAAGGCTGTCAGTAAGAGCGAATTCTCTGGAATGTTGGTAAAGGTACTTTAACAGGGCTATCAATGCAAAAAACATAGAAACGTAACTTTGGCACTTTAGACAGAAACCAAACATAGGACCTTTTGGCTTATCGCACTATTGCTCTGCCTCTGATTTAACAAGTTAATTAACTTTGCTGAATGCCGATATTAATTTCTTAAATAAATAAAATGTACATTATGTCACATTAACTATTTTAGTGCCACGGGCCAATGTGATCGACTTTTTGCCTTCTAACCTTGACAATGTCACAATTTATGCTAATGTTGGTGTCACCCAATAGATAAGGTAGGAGTGCATTATTTAACTAGATCAAGAACATTATCTTCCATAAAAAAACATTATACCTACACAGATAAAAATGTTGGAGCGATCTGAAAAAAAAAAAAATCGCTTCGTAAATAACAGCTTAGTAATTTTTCTTGTACAATCTTACAAAAATGATGAAATAGCCATGGGACTCTTTGCACATGGATTCATGGTAGGTGTGGCACTAAAAGGGTTAAAAACGTTAAAAATACACAATGTTCAATCTTTCGTAATGAGACACTGACTTGTAAACACTTGCATGATAATCCTACAAGTATAACGGCTGTGCTAATATTTTTATTATTAATATATAGGGCTACATAATGTGTTTCCTTAACATAGCTGATGGGTTAGTTTAGAAAACAGTTAAATAATGGTTTTTATGTGACAAAGTGTGTGAACAAAATATGAATTAATTTAATCTGACAAAAGTGTCTGAATAAAGTATTACATTTAATCACTTTATGGCTAGTTTAACTTTATTATACTTAACATTATGTTAAAATTTCATATATATATATATATATATAATATATATATAATATATATAATATATATATATAATATATATATATATCTGGAACTCAAGTTAAGGTCTGTATTTTTGCATTTTCATGACAATAAACGTGTTTTGGCCAAAATAAATGAAATATTGTTCCAGTAGAAACATTTAGTTTAGTTTACTACACATGGTGATATCAACAGTTCTTGAATATCTGTTATGGGCATAGTGGCATAAAATGAGAAACTTTTTAAATTTGTGAAACCCATGACAAATATTCATCAACTTTTGAGAATAATATTAATAATAATCAACTGTTTCCAGCCTGTGGCCGGGTTAGTTTAGTAAAACGCCTTCATTTTCCTCTATCCTTTCACCGTTCTTCTTAGTCTTTATATCACATCTTTTCTTCTCCTCTCACATACACACTTTGTTATCCACTCCTTTCATCTCTTTCTTGGTATCCTTTGCGGTCTCTTTCTTACATACTCCATCTCCATCATTCTCTTTGGTCTTCTTTTTCCATCCTCATTACATGCCCATATCATCTCAGTCTTGCTTCCTCTACTATCTCATGTACTCCTTCTACCCCCCACTCTTTCCCGGAAAACTTCACTCCTAATCCTGTTCCTCCTCTTGACGGTTAACCTGCTCCTCACAAACTTCATGCCCATGCCCTCCACTTTCCTAATCTATCTTTCATTCAATGATTCAATTTGAGATTACTACTGGCGAAAAATTAATCTAAACGTATCTACTGAACCAATACTTTAAATTGTTTCAACCAAAAATGTTGTTGTCATAAAAAACTGCAATAACACAAGCCTAAAAATTGCAAAATTGTATGCCTTAACTCATGCTTCCTACATCACCCAGTACAAATCATTTATATTTTAATACGAAGACAGCCGGACAAACATATTTTTTTTCTAAACAAGTAGAGTTATGATGTTAATTGTACATTGGTGTAGAGCCTATAAGTTTATTTATTATTTAAAGTTTCAAAATGTCACCTGATTTTTAACAACTCACTTTGTCTTCCATTTAGTTTTGTGTATCTACCAGTGGTGTGTGGTCAATTCTGGACAAAGGGAAGCAATGAAGCTACAATAAAGGGGGTCGGACGGACGCTAGTTTAATAGGAAGCTCACACTGGTTTTTTTTAATTGTTAAAAGTATTATGGGGACGAAGGAAAGGTGGGTGACACAAACTATACATGGAATAAAACAAAAAATGGTGATCTTAGAAATATTACTCAAATTATATTGTATTGTATCATAGAAATATTACTCAAATTATATTATATATATATATATATATAAATAATAATTGGAGCTCTATATCAAATAAAAAAGATAAAAAGAATAATAATAATGGCCAATTTACGATTTCCGAAGTTTCCTCTTGGGTTGTGGCCTGCGAATGAGTAAGACCTTTGGCCTGCTTTATAATAAATAGCTTTGGATCTGGATTTATTCTACACGCCATTATCATTAGTAAATAATAAGGTCACTTATATCATTTTCCGCCAACCCAACACACCGATAATTATTATGCACTTTCATAAAATTGAGTATTGAAACGTCAAAGTTTTTTTTATATAGGTTGCCTGAAGATGGAGTGGGTCAAAAAACAGGGACAAGAAACTATACTTCAAAATATTATTTATGAATTTTGACACAGCGGCCCTCCTCTTGCACTGCTGCACTTGTTGACGCACTCGTCATTCTACTACTGTAAGCAAAGAAACAAAAGAAACAAACCGCTTCTCTTGGAGGATCAAACAAGCATAAATATTTTGTAAAATCAAACTAAACTTACTGTAAATTGCTGATAAATACATTATTTTGTAATCTAGTGTCCATAATTATATCTAGAAACAATATATATAGCTAAAACAACCTAAAAAAAGATTTGAACAGTATTAAATATACAATTATACACCAATCAAGATAGTAAACTCGTGCGCTAACATTCGCCTAGGGAAACGCTGCTTCCCTTTCCCCGATGATGGCCGGACAGACCCGGAAACAAACAACTGACAGAATAAAGAGCGAGCGAATAAACGCCACTGGTATCTATTGAGTGATGCCACATGCTCAGAGCCAATCAGATGTCTTTATCCATCAGACGCTACCTTCTATTCTCTTTACATTGCTCCAAACCACCTTAAAGGCATGACTAAAAGAAAAATACAGTATCAATAATCACTTTGTATTGTACTGATCGATACTCTCAAGCTTATCAAACGATTCATATACATATAAGTGTGTGAGAGATATCTTATGCCATATGACATTTATATTTTTGTTAACTGTCCTCTTGAAGACATTCCTTGTAAAAAACTCCTCCAACGTCCTTAAATTGTGTGCTTGATTACTTGTTTTGTTTTTTACTAAATTAAAAATAATAATGTATATGGCATTACCAGGTATGGGTGCATTTTATTTTTTTGTTCAGAGTCATTTTGAGTGAGCTTTTAAGATAGTTCTTGATTGTTCAGTTGAGCTTTAATTTAGTGAATACATACTTTTAAAACTTAACTTTTGAAATAAACTGGTTATTTAAATCTAATCTAAACCCTGTTTTAAATTAAAAATAAAATAAAACATATATAAAATTACAATAGAATATCCTTACAGTGAAATTAAAATACAATTAAACCAACTGCACATTTCAAAAACACCAGCCTGACATGTGCGATTAAAATGTGCATAATCCAGATGGGTATGTGCTGAAGAAACAAAACCATAGAATATATTTAAGCAAACATGTTTCTATAAGTTACACTTAACACGCCCCAAATTTGTGAATCTAGCCCTTCGACTAATTTAAGTTTGAGACCACTCTAGAGTACAAGCGTTAACATGATAGCCTCTTCACGTTCCAAGCAATGTTGAAAATTGACAAACTGGTGTGTTTTCATACAAGCGCAAGTGAGATGCAATTCGACTCACGGTATTGATTGACTCTTGTGAATGGGTTCATGTGCGATTCAGTGAAAGAGGGCTTATGCAACAACCTTGAATTTGTCAAGTCTATAAAGATGTCGATTTCGAGGTCAATATTTTAATAAAAGCTCAGGTTTGAGCTCAAAATCCCAGTATTCACAAACCTCTAGTAAATGCCAAGAAAATATTTTATCGAAGTTTATTTATTCATCCCTGCCTTCCTTCTTTCCATTTTACTTTGTAGCTTCAGCTGTCAATTTTGATGGGTCAAGAGATAAAAAAAAGAGTTCACTGAATAATGAAATAAAATAAAATAAATCAAAAAGGACTTCAAATTTACTTTAAGAAATTAATATGTTTCATAAATTTACTCTAAGTTTTGACACAGTAATCAAATTTTCTTTTATGTAGTCGCTAATCGATTAAACTAATTTTAAAGGCGTTTATATTTGTTTGGTTCTAGTTTTGACGCATGCAAAGAAAATCTCTTTAACTCTTGGTTGACACGTTTTATGTTCAAATGTAAAAGTGTAAATACAAGTTGTGTCGTTGAGTTTACGTGTGACTTATTGGTATATCACCAGTGGTTGGAAAAGTTTTATATCTTTATTGTTTGCTCTCTGATGGGATCACTTGGCACCCCATGAAGTCAGTAAAGTTACAAAAATCAAACAAATTGAACTTAAATAGCTGCAAAAAATTTAGTCAAATTGCACATTAAGTGGGATTAGAACCTGGAAAATTCTGTTGGTAGATCCGCGTGCTCTCAGAACCCGAGAACCAGGGTTTGAATCCCTGTACATGTGCCATTTTTATGAATGAACATAGTAAGTTTATCATAAGTTCCTTTTTAAAAAAAAAGACGTTCCAACTAAGATATAATTCAAGTTTACATTATAAATGAGCTTCGCTTCTTGAGTTCTGCCGTGGTAAACTTTGCCAAGGCAGACTGTTTTGAACACGAGCAAAACCTTCGAGGTTCACCAAGTGTGGTTGAGGTTCCTCAGTGTGTTTGAATCTTGCCTTGAGGTCGAAGAAAACATAAAATAAGGATTTGAAAACCATCCGTTCTCAGGTATCAATAGTTAAGGCAAGTTAATTCTTGTAAAAAGGAACAATAAAAATAACTTTAAAAAAAATTTGATCTAATTCTTTTTTAATAATGAGCTTATGCAAAAAAAAAAAAAAATTATCAATAAGATGTTTCTTCCGACCACTGATGATAAAAATGGTACTTTAGCAGTGATGTGTTCAAACAGTGTCTAATTTATGTTGTCATTGTGTTAGTTGTATAGCTGTGGTCACTTTATGAACCAGTACTGATATTATAGACAGTCTAAGATATCCACAAGATTATTTTAGATATCTCTTTTAATTAAGTTAAAAGTCTCGTAAAATTGGCATGGCAGCCATATCTCTTTAGCACTCATCATTCACCTTACCTGATGAGTTACAAAAAGTCCAAGTGCACAATTTTTGTCAAATGGCTATTTATTTAAAAAGAATACAGTAGAGAAGGCATGTCCAAACCTTGGCCTGGGGCCTTGAGTTTGTTTGGTGCGGCCCGCCAGCTCAAATTGAAATGGTTCAAATTACAGAAATAAACAACAAACTAGGCCCTTATAGCTGACATAAAAGCTCACTAATTTCCATATCGTTTTCGGAATCTTAATATAATGTTATTATTTATATATGTATTTGTTAAAATTAAATAATGATTTGTTAAAACTAAATAATGATTTGTTTATGTTTTTTATTATATTTGGGAATTAGGTCTTATACATTTCAAATATGTCTCCCAACCAATTCCCCAAGAAATTATACATACCTCAGCCAGGGGAATGATTGGGCATGCCCACAGTAGAGCCTCGGAAATTTGAAAAGGATGGGACTGAGACTAACTCGAATTACTGAGAACTCTGACTGTACAAAATAATTTGGGGAAAATAAGCTGTTAAGGTTATAGTGAGTTAAAGACCACTTAGGTAAAAGTCACTACTACAGAAACAAAACATTCAAACAGAATTTACACAAAAAAAATCTAGTGACTGTACATGAGACGATGACTGTAAAATAAGAACAAATTTGGTAAAAAGTATATCTTAGACAATTCTTATGAAATATAAACTGTGGTACCACCTCAGATGATTGTGACTTTTCTTTATATAAAAAAACTATTGAAGTAATATAAAGATTTTATGTCCTATGAAATGTAAATTGACGCTTTGTTAACTGGTTAGATTTTATCTGAACCTTTGGGACACTTTGTCGGCCCAAAAGCAGGAAATATTACTCATTATTTTATAGTTTGGCGACACTGCACAGTGTGTTTGGTATGATTGTTTTGTTTTGAAAGATTCACAAATAATACCAGACAGGGCTGCAGTTTGCTATAGAAACCATGTCCTACAAAAACAAATATATTTAAAAATAACAATCTGCAACGTTGGTTGAATGGTCTTAAGCGTTACTCTTGAAATAGACTGCACTGTCAGTGGTGGGTTGGTCAGTGTTCAAATACCGGTAGGGTGACCTTTTTTATAATAGGTGTTCCACGCTTCCTCCACACAAATCCGGTTAGACAAATGTGTTCTGGGACGAGGAAAGTTGAATTATTGGAAGTGTAGCATCTGCATGAAGGTAGAGTGGAAAACCATACTGTATACCCAATTGGGACTCGTCTCCAATATTCGCATCATCGCAATCTAGTCTATTACGAGAGTAGCACCTTAATAACATTCGGCCACCTTAGCTGAAATCATCTTGCTAATTACAATAAGCACTCTTCATAAATATATTTTTTAATGTATTTATTCGGCTAAACATTTTTTTCAAAGTTTCAAAAATCACTTATTTGTGAACTACCTTCAAATTATTAATGTTTATAAAAATATTCTTGTTTATCATTAAAAATAAGACATAATTGTAAAAACTACTTTTTTGGGGTTTAGGGACACATAAAACATAAAGATTCATCACAATCTTGAGGTTGAAAATGTTCTTTACTACAATACTTTCTCTTTACTTGGGAAAGTAAAACCTGCGTGACTTCATTTAAGTACCAACTTGTTAAAATGAATATTCAGCTAGGAACAATAAAATTGAGGAATTTTTTAAGCTTAGCTAAGCTTTAACCTTAAATTTATTGTAGTAGGGAATTAATAAAAAGATAAGAGTATAACCCACATTGGAAGTAAAGACACAGTACAAAAAAAAAAACCTCAAGTAGATCTGTAAAGTAAAAAAA
>CABFWO010001358.1:128923-150479 GCA_902155825.1 Timema genevievae
ATACACATCTTAGATAGTGTGAAACCTTGTTTCCTTCTCCTTGTAGATAGTGTGAAAATTTAAAATTGCCTTTATAAAAAAAAAAGATCAGAGAGAGAGAAGACCAACACTAACATTTCAAATTCATAATAAGTATGTTAGTGTTATTCTTCTGTGCCCCCCCCCCCTTCTTTTTTTATAAAGCAATAATGCCGTACTACAAAAAATTTGAGTCTTTTTCTCTCTCTCTCTATATATATATATATGTATGTGTATATCTGTGTTACTTTTTCTACTACAGCAATACCTTGACTTTTGTGACTATGAGTTTTCTCGCTTCGTTCTTTCCTCGGGTTTCAATTATAACCATGTTTGTGAATTTCATCGCTTGCTTTGCTCTTTCATTTTGTCACCACCCTGCACCATCTTGTTTTCTTTCGCCCTTAAGTTTTTGAACAGAAGTAATTCAGTGTGCACTGTTTTTTAAACTGTCCACAATAGATCTGTTTTATTTGTGATTAAATATATTAATACTACTTTATTTATACTATATTATTCTAGTGACTATACTGTAAACAGTTCTTTTTTTTTTGTGATACCAGTATAATTACAATGTTTATATTGTTACGTAGGTCATTCATAAGTGCTATAATATAGCTATATAAACTTTTTGGCAACTTAACGCATTTGCGAGCAAGCTAAATAAAGACTATGCTTTGAGATTAGTCGATTTTAGACCTCAGTCTTTCAAAAGAGCGAGGTATTGCTGTATAGAAGCCAGAAGAAAGAATCAAGTCACATTTTTTCCTCTTTGCCTAAGTACCTAGGCTTCCTTGTAAAATAAAAAGTCATAAAACTTTTTTTTTACAGAGCAGAAAAGTCTTGTTTGAAAAAATCTGAATAATAATTTATTTTGGTTTGGTTTTTACTGATGTTTTCATTTTTGTTGGCTTGCATTTCACTTTCTGTGTTCGAATTGGACGAATACAAATCCCAAAACACCTGCTATCTATAATCTAAGACGGAAGTTGAAGGTTGTACTAATTAAAAATATATTTAGCATATTGGTTTATTGGTTTTCCAGTTTCATCTTTCAGAAAAGAGAATAAAACTTATTTGACCTGATAAATAACTAAAGAAGGTACGGTATCAATTATCCGACTCTTTATCTCTCTCTCTACATATATATATATATTTTACATCCATTACTGTTTTCCGCCTGTGGCTTGGATCAGTTTTTTATTCAAGCCAGATATTTTACACTACCGGCTTGCTAGGCCTGCCGTAGCTTCATATTATGCCTTACAATATAACTTAAAACTAGGGACAGGCACAAAATCCAGTCCCCGGCCGTTAATTTATCAATGTGAAAGAGTAAACCCACATTTCACCAATGATAAATTTTTCGACCATGCCGGGAATTGAACCCGGGACCTTTAACTCACTAGGCAGATATTTAGTTTAATAATTTATTGCATAATTTATACTATGGAGTAAGTTCTAATCCTTATTTTTATATCTATTCTGCACTTCCATTTAATTTTGATTTGTTTTGTTCCGGCCCCTTCCCTTGTTTCTGTACTGTCCAAAATTCCAGTTATTTGAGCACCTGTTGGTCTGTTTAGGTTGGATAATTGGGAATTTACTGTACTTGCGAATTCCGGATATTGTGTATATTATAATATTAATATCATTGCAAGATTAATCTATTTAAAGTCTTATACTGATTAACCTAAAGCACCGCTGACTGCTGACTGGATTCACAAAACATAGGTTTGTATTTCGGCTGAGAAAATGAAGTGGAACATTGACAGTTATAGTGATAAGAATTCAAAAATATAAATGGTATTCAGGCTGTTCTTTAATTTCTTATTTCTAAAAATCTTTTTCCTATCATTCTTTATTTATATTTTATTCTATACACCTTTTTTTTCTTCTCATTTTGTATTTGTTTGGTTTTCTCTTTTAGGAAGTTTTACTGTGCATTTCGCTCTACCTCCTTATTAGTTCTGATAGAATCTTTCTGATTATATTTTACTCTGAAACATTTGTATTCCACATATTAAAACTCCACTCAGGTTTATTTTTTTTTAGGAATGGACCCTCGAATCCTTAGGAGTATTAAGGATTCAAGAAAATTTTGCATTCAAAACTAAACTCCTTAAAAAAACTCAAGGGAAATTTGTTTTGCTGCTTTAATACCGCTTTTTGATTTTTCAGATCAAATTATAATAAATAGAATGAACTTAACAACCAGACCCCCAGACCAGAAATTTAACAGTTAATTGAATGTATGGATGTTATAATGAATGTATTATAAGAAACAATTTTAATATTTAGTTATTATTTTGTATTTTCCATTATTCTCTTTTATTTATATTTCCTTTTATATTCATAATTTTTCCCAAGATTCGGATTTGTAATCGGGATTTGAATTCGTAAAATAGTGGATTCAATATAACTACAGTTCTTTTATTTCTTTTTTTTTTGTCGGATTTGAGTTCTTATTTGAGCACATTCTGAAATGACTGAATTATACCAGCACACAGCTTATAAAAACTAACATAAATTAAGATGGGGTGCTAGTGAGCGTGAGTTTAGGGCAGTATTTTCGAAGTTTTTATAGCATAAACATTTATTTGGCCAAAATAAATCAAATATTTCTTCTATAGAATCATAGAGTTTAGTTTTCCGCACATGCTAATCTCAACAGTTCTTTAATATCTGTCAAGGGTGTCCTGGAATTTAGTGACAACTTTTTTCTCTTCATTTAAAAAGTTTGTCACCAAATGCCGCTATGCTCATGACAGATATTCAAGAACTCTTGAGATTAGCATATGCAGAAAACTAAACTCTATGTTTCTATAGAAGAAATATTTGATTTATTTTTGCCAAAAAATGTTTATGCTATAAAAACTGCAAAATTAATGCACTAAACTGGCGCTCACTAGCACCCCACCTTAAGAAGAGACACAACATCTTAACTCAGTCAGTAGACAGACACGCTACTGACTGAGC
Source organism: Timema genevievae (assembly GCA_902155825.1). NCBI lineage: Eukaryota > Metazoa > Arthropoda > Insecta > Phasmatodea > Timematidae > Timema > Timema genevievae. Next base: position 131,921 of record CABFWO010001358.1, read on the forward strand.
CAAGGTGTCGCGCCACATAGGTTCTTAATCAGGACTGAACCCCCCCTCGCTACCTCCTGGATACCATCAAGGGTTATAGACAAGTATTCTCGGGAGTATGATCATAGTACCTTCGACCATACAAGCATCCCTTTACTGCAATTGTTGTTAATATGGAGACCAGACCGGGCGTGGTGACTGCCCCCAGGTATGTGACAGAAGAGGACCTGGAGCACCGTCTCGAGGTGATGTTGTCCCGGCGGGCGGTGGCCATGGCGCACGCCCAGCAAGGCCGGGTGGACTGTGTGGGTGCTAGCAAGGGGTTGTTCTTTGGTCTGCTGCTGTTGGTCGGCTCACTCATCTGCCTCATCCTGTTCTTCGTACTCATCCATCACCCTGACCTGGGTCTGCTCGCTATCTACCTGGCAGACGTCTCGCACTGCGTACTCATGGCGCTCAGCATAATCGCCATCATCATCGGCTTCATCCGGTGAGTCTTCTCTGTTGGCGTAAGCAAGGCACTGTACGTGTGCGAGAAGGCAGCTGTCACTTTAGATTGAGTTTTAATGAAAACATCGAGCTTTGTTTTGAGTTAAGAGTAATGCAAAACTATATTTGTAAACAAATATTTCAATATGAATTTCTGTAATAAATAGATCCATGTATAAACCATAGATACAAATATAATTTTACAAGATAAAAATTATATTTGAAAATATCTATGATCCCACAAAATCAGATTTTGCAAAAGGAAATTTCAGGTTAAAAAAAATAATCCGATTATAGTTCAATCACTAACTACAATTTGGCTTTTAACTCAAATTTTAGAGCTCTCACATACACCTAAACAAGCCCAACCTTCTTACTGGCACACTCGCTCCTCCCATCTCTTCCTTGGTCTCCCTTGCGATCTTTTAGCTCCACAACTTCAACTTTATCACTCTCCTTAGGGTTCTTTCTTTTTGCCATCTTTATAACATCCCTCATATCATCTCACCCTTGTTTCCTCTACTATCTTATGTACTCCATGTTCCCCCAACTCTTGCCCGAACAATTTCACTCCTAATCCTGTTTCCCCCCCGTGAATGTTAACATACTCTTCAAAAACATAAGTTTTTTATGTCCTCTGCTTTCCTGGTATCTTTTGCCTCTCACGTCCAGGTGTCTGCTGCATTCGTAATTAAGGGTAACTAAGTAAGCCCTAAATAGCAGCTTCTGTCATTCATAGCAGCTTTCTTACACACCTGTAAACACCTCTCCCTGCTGCTCTCCTAATTAGATCTTTAATTCTACCACTCTTTTCCTCAATCACTCTTCCAAGAAACTTTATACTCTTTTTATACTCGCTGATCATGTAGGATAGTTGCACTAAAACAATTGCTGTACCCAATGAAACAGAACTTACACCGAACATTGCGTGTCCCCAGGGTGCAGAACCTCAAATTCCGAGCAGAAGAGCAGAGCGACTTGAACGACATCCTGTTGCGAGTGTCCGCATTTGGGCTGTTTGTGTATGCCGTGTTCAGTGTGATTGCTGGTTCTTTGGCAGCCTTCACCCACGAACCTAATCTGCTCGTCATGGTCACGGGCCTGCTCTCGGTCTTTCAGGTAACACTGCTCTCACCTTGGTCAAGTCTTGTATGGTTATTAAACACGAGTCCTTTAAATGCAAGGATTTTCGAGAGTAACCTATTCCAAAAAAGATTTCAACATTAAAAATAAAAATAAAATTTATTTAGAATTTTTTTTAATAGTGATTTGGCCCCAAAACAATTATGATAAAAACTATGGCTGGGTCAAATCCTATATTTTTCGGATCCAAAAGTAGGATCAGCATAGCAAGAACTAGTCTCTAAATGGCGACAGGAAAAACAAAACACAGCATCTTTTTCCTCTGAATATTCTATTAATTTATATTTTGCATACCAGCTACTGCTAAAACTTCTCTTTTTGTTATTTATCGTACTTCGTTTATAAGATGACCTACTTGGTTGCGTTGGGCCATTCTTAATTCAAACACTTATATCACATGGTGGAATAATCCTGCTCAAAGTAACATCCAGGTCCACAACACATTCACTTACTCCACTGCATTCTGATTCTGGATCGAGCTTAGATCATTTTGTCACATTTTCAAGCACGTTATAATGAGGTTCACATTTTGAAGTATTCTTGGGTGAAAAAAAGTTCATCAAACCACTTTGTTTTACTTTGTATACAGACATTATTACATAAAAATGACACAACTATGTCATCAAGGTACAGCGTTCACATAGCTAACCACAGATCAATTTGCTGATGACAATCCGTGGGATTGAAGCCGACTTTGAACATAAGATGCGTGCGCAGCGTTATTAGATATTTTTGAGTATGAAACATGGGCTTCGAGCATGGCCGAGACCGCAAACAATACTCTATAGCGAATCGAGCGAGAGTATGAAGGAAAACAATATGACATTCAGCTGAAATTTACTGAAATTACATAGCTTACCTTTTAAACAATAATATCCTCGTATTTTCTCGTAATTTATTTTAAATCCAGTAATATTTGGGGGGGCCCCGGCCCTGGCCTAGAACCGCCACTAATAGATAGGAACATGTAAAAGGAATAACATTAAGGACAAACACAGGAAAAGGGCATTGAATGCAAAACGTAAATGCCCAAAAAATGAAAGTTTACTGGTATAGAAGTGTAAAATGGATCTTTGTGAATGATGGAATCATGTAATTCAATAGGGGGAGTCACAACACATTGTATTGGCGTTTGTATTTTCCTCCTCCCCTGTTTGTTCCACTGCCGGACTCCTCCGCTAAGTAACGTTATAAACCCACTTGGTTTCTGGCGTGCGTGAATTTCTGCTCAACTATTCTAGCACCTTAACCCTAACAGATGGTAGTCTACAAGAGCTCGTGTTTCCGTTGCAGGTGGTTTTGCAGCTGCTGTTCATCGCAGACGTGTCCCGCCGCCGCGTGCACCTGCCCGAACACGACCACAGCAAGCCTGGACGCCAGGTGGTCACCTTCCTCCTCATTTGCAACGTCACCATGTGGGTCATCTACACCTTTGAGACGCAGAAAGTCGGAGCTAATCCTGTGCAGGTAAAACTGTTTGGTTTACTCGACCTGTTTCATTCAAAAATAATAATTATTGAAAGGTTTCACTTACTTTTATTTTTAGTTTTTTGAAAGATGTTGCCGAACATTGAAAAGGAACATTATCTTATCATTTCCTTCAATAAAGTGAAAAATGACTACCTGGAAATGAGTTCAGGAACTTTGGCTCTGCGCGTTAATGCTCTACCGCAGAGCCATCCTAATTAGTCTCGTACCCAGAGCCATCCTAGTTAGTCTTGTACCCAGATCCATCCTAGTTAGTCTCGTACCCAGAGCCATCTTTCACTAGTTGTTGGTGCATTGGGTCTATATCTGACACTCGACAGTATTCTGCCATGCACTTCATTGTCAACTGTTCCCAGCCTGTGGCTGGATCACTTTAGTGCCTCCATCTTCCTCTATCCTGCCACCATTGTTCTTCCTCTTACTTTCACAGTGGTTTTTCAACTTTTCATGGAAGCCATAAGAACGAATCAACCCGCTTAAGCCGAAGACTTATTTTAATTAGTATTTAGGACTGTTCTAACTAAACCTTTCACTCGAATATTCAATGTCTTAACCTATTGTTTTATGTTTAGAATGTTTTTTGAACTGGTTTAATTTATAAATCATGTTGATGCAGTCGACAATAATTATGTTTTTCTAGGGTTGGTACCTTTATAAAACATCACGAAAGGACTTGAAGTGCTCTACCATTTTTATTCATTAGCTTTGTAATGTTGGCATTGTTGCTAAGAAAACTGAAAGGTTTCAAGGTTGAAATAAACAAATGCTCGTAACATTTCTCAAAATTAGCTTGTTTCCGACACATTTGCTAAGAGAATGTATGTTACATTACCCCTAGTAAAATATCACAAGTGTCCAAAATGTTTCCATGATTTGAAATGTTTGTTTTTACAGCTGGATTTCTATGGTTTCCTGGCATGGGCCATTGTGCAGCGTGTGACTTTGCCCCTATGTATATTCCACCGGTTCCACTCCGCCGTCACGCTGGCCGAGATATGGAAGACCAGTTACAAGGCCCGTCTGGAATAAGGCGACCATACTAAGATCCAAAGGACTCCAGTTCTAGCCTCGTGGAAGGCAAACCAAGTGAAAACCACGCACATCTGCTAGATGTCCAAATAGTCGTGCGGGTCAACCTGCTCTATATCTGTACACCATGTTTCTCTAGTATCAAATTCTAGAGGTCAAATGTCATTTTTTATTTATTTTTTATTTACTGAACTCAAAACTAACCAGTTTTTAATACTGTAGATAAGCCCTTTTATGACTAACCATGTCCTCTTAAAGGGATGTTTTCTACAGCATCGGTGCTGGGTTTGTTTTGAGAAAGACTATTTATATCTTTTTCAAATGAGGTCCAGAAGAAGTTTAGTTGATAATGATGTAAAATAGTGGATGTTCTTGATTACATCAAACTATGATATTCTTAGTTGACTATGTATAACAAACATATTTTTGTGTCTAATTTTATCAAAGGAGTTGCCATTCATTGTCAAGTGGTTTCCATTCTAGAAGACTTGTGTTTTTCAATCGGTGATTGCGCAACTGAGAGGAGCAATGGAAATACCATGCAAAATGCATTTTACACCTAATGTTGTGTTAGTAAATATATAAAAAAAATGTTTTTTTTAATTTGTAATGATTTCTTAGTTGTTTTATCTTATGAAAATCATTTGCTGATTGTTGTCTGTAGGTAATTAAGTTAGCACTAACCGTGACATTGCATTGTTTAATACTCGATGTAATTAAATTTAAGGGAGATCCATTAATACAAATGTGTGACTCAAGTTTTTGTGTAGGCGAATGATATTTTATGGATTTTGTGTATGATTGTTTTTAAATTATGTGAGATTTGTTTTGGAAAAAAAGGACGATGCCATGAATGAAAGTTTAGTTTTTTTTGAGTGGTAAATTTTTGAACCAATAATTAAGGAGGTTGAGATGCTTGGATACAAACTATTATAATTGTAAGAAATGTGTACAAAGTGTATTTCATTGATGAAGAAAAAAAATCTCACAGATAATTTAACTAAGAAAAAAAAGTTGTGTGTTCAAATAGCCAAGAGAAACAATTATACCATATACTGTAGCTTAGGAGTACTTGCCATTTAATTCTAATGTTGCTTCCTCACTCTGTACTTAAAAACATTGAATTTTAATTAATATTAAATGGATTATATTTCTTAAGAGTGCTATAATATACTACATAGTGTTAAAAAAAATTATTTACAATTATAATTGAAACAAAATAAAAAATAATTCCAGTTGGTGGTTAATCGATATCAATCTCAAAAAGTTATCCAGCATTTTCAAAATTATAATATAAGAAAATATGGATTTATCTTGTAAGCAAAATACAGAAGACGAGATTAAAAAGTAAGATAAACTTATTATACCGTTTTGTTTTTTTGTTTAATATGGGTTGTGAAAATATTTGATAGATTTTAGAAAATGCTGTTTAAAAAAAAATTGACAGCATCAGTGTTCAAGAAATAATTTTTAAGGACCCACCCCCAAGAGATTTGTTTACAAAATAAATAAAACAAGAAATCTGGTTTTATGGCGATGTGCCGATGGTGTATTACAATGGAAGACTTGAAAATATGTTTCTTTGAGGTTGACATGTTAATTATGAAGTTAAGTGAAAACTTCCTTAATATTCAAAGACTTATGCGTTTTATCGCGTTGAATATTTATACTGTATTTCTTTGATGCAGACACACCATCGATTGTAAGATTTATCTTAATTTTTCAACACCACAAGTAAAAAAAAAGCTTTGATTTAAGAAACTAAATATAAACAAAACAGGGGAAAAAACCCCTCCATCTAAGAAATATTTTATTATAGAATTCAATTTACTAACAACACTTAATACCCTATTTATGAGTAGTTAGGTATGTTATTCCTCTGATTCTTCTGAACCGTCTTTATTTTTATAATCCCAAAATATATAATATTGTAAGCCATTAAGAGAATTGGGTCGAAAAAAAAACTGTGCTTGTTTTGTGACCGTGACTTGTTTTTAAAGATGTTTAAATGAGGAAAAAAATATGTCTTATAGTCGAAGAAATATGGTATTAATAAAACAAGTTTGTGAACTTTTGTTCATCGAAAAGTTGTAAGTTAACTTAATAGTGCCAACATTACAAACATTTTAACATAAATTATTTATTTATAGTAAAAATTCAATTCTAACATCTAGAATAAACATATATTTTTTTTGCTTTATTGGATAACTAACATTAAACTATACTTTTATTTTTTAAATTATAGTAATTAACGTATTATTTTGTGCAAGCATTATTGTGTTTGTTGTTTGTTCCTATTGCCCTTTCCTGTCTATTTTCAGAAATTTTATTAATTTATTTATTTCTACATTGCTGTTAAACTGAACAGACATGTTTTATAGGCATATATAATGAAACGTGTTACTTGTTAAATAATATATTGCACAGACCAGATTTGCTTTTTATGGTCATTATCAATATTGCTTTTTTAAACTCAAGCCATTTTATTGACAAAATACATAAATATATTTTTAAAAATCTGATTAGTGTGATAAAAAAAACTATCGCTTTAAGCTCAAATCTATATGTCTTTCCATCAAAATTTATTTGAATTAAATATATACAGTAATCAACGTGTCATAAGCATACGTAGTGTATAGTAATGAGCAGACTACATTTTTCACTGGTACCTAGTACTATGAACTTTGCATTACTGATACTGAATTGCCAACATCTATAAAATGTTTAAAAATGAGGTGGCCCAATGGCTAAATAATTTTATAATAAAGGAAAATGATAAAACTAAAAAAAAGGAAAATTAAACTACTAAGAGTAAATTTGATGAAGAAAGCCTACCTAGGGAAAGAGGAAAAATGTGGGAAGAATCCAATGAACAAAAGGTGACATCATCTTCCTTTCTTCTGTCTTCTATAGTAGAAGTAGTCACATATTTTAACACAAACAGAATAATATTTAGGCAACAGTTCTGAAGTATTATATTTGTGTTAAAATGTGTGTGTGACTACTTCTATTTGATGTTGAAATGTGTGTGAGACTATTTTTACTATAGAAGACAGAAGAAAGGAAGAAGATGTCACCTTTGTGCAATGGATTCTTCACACATTTTTCCTCTTTCCCTAGGTGGGCTTTCTTCATCAAATTTACTCTTAGTAGTTTAATTTTCCTTTTTCTTTAGTTTTATCAATTTCCTTAATTATAAAACAATATCTATAAAACTAAATATTAGGCAGCATATAACCCAATCAAATAATAAAACGGGGTGCAAAAAAAAATTACATAAATATTTATATAGTATGTATAAATATGTGTTCGCTTCAACTTTTATCCAAAATTAAAATTCTGGATTCGATAAATATGAAGCTTCATCAAAAAAAAGTTAAATCACACATTTTGTGTTTTTTTTCTTTTTTCATTTTTTGCTGTTATGCTCATCATAAAAGAGTTTTCGCATACAAAAAAATCTAAAATAATTAAATTATATTTTGTGACAATATTTTCCTATATAATTTTAAAACTAAATATTTTAATTATGTTTGATATAGCAGTTTATTAATTATATTTAATAACTAAATTTAGATAGTTACAGAAAACTAAATGTTTGTATCTATAATTAAACATTTATTTGAATATTCAAACTTTGATTCGGCTTTGGGAAATATATTATTCGATTCGACCTCGAATTGGAAAAGTGGAGTTTGCACATCTTGGAAACTAGACTCTAGTTGACTGAAACTTACCAACTACTCTATTCTGGGGTATGACTGATTATTGATTATATTATGAAAGCTTCAACAACAACAAAAAACTTAACATGGTTTTGTTTGGATGTCTATATTTTGGTAAATGCTGGAAAGAAGAGCTATAAGGTGTTTTTTTTTTGTCTAGTTCAAATTGGGCCTTTTTGACTTTAGGTTAAAAACACAACTTTTTGGTTAGTAAAGGAACAGTTGCTAAACTTTTGATATAAACTAATTAGTACAGGTCAGCAGTCTTCTATCATGTCCATAATATTTATAACATGTAATTAAATTAAATAGAATTGTATAAACTGCAGCTCAACTCAAATTAAATTACAAAAACACTTTAATATTCGTCTGAACAGTCCTTAATGAATGGTTGCTGAAGGAATGCGGTTTGAAACTGAATACAATAGGTCATTGTGAAAGAAGCATCTCATGCTGGTTTTGGGCATATCGAGATGATGAATGTGGGTCGAGTGCCGAAGCAAATATATGAAGGTAGAGTGTGTGGATCAAAAGAAAGGGGTAGGCCATATAAGATGTGGCTAAATGTAGATGAGTATGTGAATGTGTATGTGTATCATGATTAAAAGAGCATGTATGATTCTGTGTATGGATGTTGATGCGAAGGGATTATGTAAGGATAGGGAAGTGTGGAGAAAGTTGGTGAGGATGTATTGAGTACAGAGTTGGTTTTTGAGCTAAATGCACAGTTTCTTGCCTACCCCATAAGAGAACAGCATGATTAGGTATGTATGTATGTATGTATGTATTAATATTCAATGCCACATGGCATCTTCCTCGTGAAGTGGTAGACTCAAAATAAAGCTGGCTTAAGCAGCGCCAACTTAATCGTTGAAGGATGGATACTACACTAGTGGATCAAAAATGTCATCCTTTAGAAACTAAGTTGGCAGCACTGTTAAGTCTACTACCTCCTGAAGATGATGCCATGTGGCATAAAAGATATCGAAATGTTTGTAAATGTGTGTTAGTGTTTATAAATCTGATTTAGGCTTCATTTACTAAATTTGTTTAATTTTATTTCATACATAAATATAATTACTTATCCTCCCCTACAGATGCCACCATAGTTTTATGTCTGCTAGACATTCATTTCCCTTCAACTGGCGGTAGCAAATATGTAACTATATTCTGATATTGGGTCACCATGTAGTTGTGATTACTTTATCCTGATGAGATGAAATGATGATGCTTATGTAATGCCAGTAAAAATCTTAAACCTAATTAACTAGACCATGGTGGGTGACCTTAGGAACAATTCCTGTATCAAGAAATATACCTATGACACCACCGAGGATTGAACCCGGGACCTCTAGACAGAAACATTGATCCCTAGACCGAGAGGCCGGCCTATTTCGTACATATACCAATATTTATTCTCGGGTGATTTAATAATTTTAGTAATCGCATCAGTGATACAAGATTTAAACACGGGGCCTTTTTAATTTGCACCAACACCCTACAGTTGCACGAGCTAAGATTTGTCCCATTCTTATAATTTCGGGCACATTTTAAAGTGTTAAGTGTCAGTAAATGTGTAAATGAAAAATAAACTTTGTTTTTTTTCAAACCTTATTTTTTTATTAGAAAATGTACACATTATTAGAGTTTTTAGCCGCTTAACAAGTGAATAGTATCAATTAGTACCACCCTTAAGGGTGTGTGAACGGTGCGATTTCACAGGACCCTGCGATTTGGAGGGGCCCCCTCGCGCTTGCTTGGATAACAGGGAGGGGGGGGGCAGTTACACCCAGTTGGATTGGGAAAATTTTAATTGTATTAAACTAGGGAAGGGAGTTCTCTGTTTTAACTCCACCGATTTGCATTTGTTTGTCTGCGATGGATATGCCTCACAGTAACTTGGGGGTTAGAGGGGTAGACAGGGCCCACGTATGCTAAGGGCAGCCCTGGTATCAATCATGCATAGGACATAGGAAAGATATTCATTATAAGGATGCATTGCTCAATATCTTAAGAGAAAGTAGTTATACTAAATGTTTAGAACTTCAAAGTTACTACTATTAACTGATTGGCATAGTAATTCACTGTGGATACTTGCTCATTCCTAATAATCGTGTGTGTAAAAGAGAATTTTGATTAAATATCCACATTATTTCACAACATAATCAGATTATATTTAAATATATATTAGAAGTTTTGAAGTGTAGCCTATTTGTATAACTCAATGGATGGATTAGTATTTTCAAAAAGTATTGGCAAAAAAAAAAAATTCACCATGTTAGGCAAAGTAGTCTTATAGAATTTAAAAAGGTTACAGTGTTTTTTTACCATAAGGAGATGATTTGAATACAACACTTACAGTTTTTTGCAAGCGTTTTATACAGTTCTTATTAAGTATGCTAGTTTTTTTACTAAGTACCCTTAACTCTCACATCTTACAGGACAATTTTAATAATTCGTTACTTAAAAAATATATATCTGATATAGTACTGAATCTGTGGACCACTTTGTTCGACTAAACTGCATGCTAAAATGGAGAGAAAATAATGCTCGTAACTAATTTTTTTTTAGTATCTATATTTGTTTGAAGAAATAAATAGTACAAAAAAAAAAGATTAGATATTTGCTGTGGTATTTTTAAAAATATATATATGAATATGATGTATGTTTAAAACTATTTTATTGCTTGTACATTTCTGATAACTTGACATAGATTAAATTTGAAATATATATATAGTAAGAAATAACTTAAAAAATTATTTCATAGTGTGGAGATATTATTACATAATATGTTGTGTGATGCGACTACAGAATTGGAAATGACCAAACATATATTGATCTTTTCATAGTTCAAACATTTCTTAACCCCAATTTTTCACTGCCGTACGTAATCTGTGTTCTGTAATAAATAAATAAACAAACAAAAAAAAATCATTCTTGAATCATTATATAATGTAGTAAAATAGAAAAAATATATATATATATACAAAGTTGATGGCCATGTTAAAAAAAAAGTGTGCTCAGTTTTACCAAAATCCATTAGTTTATTTCTTAACTGGAATGTTTTACCCAATTGATGAATATAATAGTTAATAAAATGGTATTTTGCCTTGTTCTTTGCATGAAAAATTATCCTATTGTCTTACTGGGTACCTAATAATAATCAAAATATGGAAACCAGAAAACCAGGTACTATCATGGCTATTTCATGTTGATTGATTTTCATCAAATACAGTATAGTCTCGATAATCCGACCTAAACGGGACCGACAGATGGGTCAGATTACCGAAATGTCGAATAATACAGAAGTGGAGGAAGGGGAAACAAATCCAAATTACCGTAAATAGAAGTGCAGAATAGGTATGAAATAAGGTTTGTCATTAATTTATTATATTATAGTACAAATACAGTATTGTAATGCAATAAATTACAGAACTTTTATATTATGTAAACAAAACTTTGGATTTAAAATTAATGTAAGGGATACCTGTAATTAAATTCAACTTTTTTTTTAATAGTACTGTGCATGTATGCAAAATGGCAGACGAAGCATCAATGAGAGTAGAAAACACTAATATGGGTGCGCGCGCAGCACAGCAGTGTGTGACTTACTCACTAACAAAGAAATTATGGTAGTGTGAAAATAATATACATGCGCATACTGCAAAACAACGTAAATTGCGCACATCATGAGGATATGGTTGATTAAACAGAATGTCGGATTATAGAGACTACTGTAATAATAATAAAAAAAAGGCTGGCAGATATTTGAAAGGGTCCAGAAAAATTATTTTCCCACACCAACAAAAATGTTGAGTTATTTTATTTATTTTTTGTTCAGTAAATTAATCTCGATTTTGAAACTACCAAAGTAAGAATTATGTACGTTACATAGCACCCCTCAAACAAATATCTATGTATATAATAACTTGAATGGGTTTTATTTCCATTTCATTGATATAAATATATGTGTAATGTGTCGAGTGAAAAATATTTAAGTCACTTATTTAGCCATGATAGCTGACGAGGTAAAAAATAATCTGTCAATGTCAAAACAATACTGTTGCTATCTTCTACATAGTTTCAACTTAAATGTAAGTTTTAATTCATACTGTACATTGTGGCGTGAATGTGATTTGCTGTGTTATTCTTTGAGTGTGAAAAAAAAGAAACCTATTGTTAAGGAACTGGAACTGATAGAAATATTTCACCATAACAACAAAAAAACTAAATTTAATTGAAAAAAATATAGTCTTTATTGAAATTTTATTAACACTCAAAATTGTTTTACACTTTTTTATAACATAACACTATTTCTGTAATGCTTCCAGTTTCTTTCATAAACAAATTTTGTACAAAAAATAATATAAGTTTAACTACATATTATGTAAGTAATGATTATCATAACATGTTTAAACTTTCTGTAAATGTAACAAAATAAATTTATGATGGCTAGATGTGCTAAAAAAAATAATCTCATTTCTAAATGCAGGCACTAATTTATGTACACTCCGTTTACTGAGAAAGGTAGTAAGTTTACCTTGCAAGTTTCCACCATGGCATAGCTCGGCCATAGTGTAATACGTCAAGGTAAGACTACTACCTATAACTAAGGGTAAACGAAACATACTTAATTTCAAATTCCAGCCTAATGTACCGAGGTGGTTTATCCTAAACTGTTTCCTACACATTTCACGAATTCAGGTGTATTTCTCCTCAAATTAAACATTTCTCATCCTTAATCCTGATAAATATGAGGATAGGCCGTAACAGTTAAGACATTGTATAATATATCAATCCAGAGAGTTATTGATGGTAGATTGGATGAATGCGTCACAATAATTGTCGACCTCTGTTGTCTTGGGGTTAAGTGCTCTCCTCAGGACTCAATGCTTATGGGTTCAAACCCAGCCGAGGTCTACAGATTTTTACTGAGCGATAAAATTCTGTAGAATTAGATAGCCAAAGCTATTATTTATGCATTTATTGGTAATTACTCCATCTAGATATCATATTCTGAAAATTGAAAAAATGACACCTGGACACGGGAAAGGAAGGTCCAGGGTTTGATTCCCATGTCCAGGTGTCATTTTTCAATTTTTAGAATATGATATCTAAAAATCTGTAGCACAACTTCCTTCGAAGGAGAAGTAAAGTCGTTGCTCCCCATGATGATTGTGGGTGGCATATAAAAGAACCCTGGAAGGTAAGTGAAAGTAAATTTTCGGCAAAATTTGTAGGCTCTTTTCACTCATTTGAAATCCACGGGGTGGGAGGCCGAGAACTCGCTCCGCCTGAAATTAACTTATCACAGAAACTGCAACGAGGAATAGCCAGAGTAGCGAAACTTTGTTCCGGCCTTTTGCACCACATAGAGTTAAGCCTAAAGGAATTATTTTTTTAATCATAATTAATGGGCATGGTGTGAATCATCATTATCAACTATTTCCAACCTGTTGCCAAGTCATTTTACTTAAATATCTCAATCTTTCTCTATCCCTCTACCATTAATCTTCCTTTAATTGTTTCCATTATTCTTTCACTTTCTCACTTTCTGTTATCTTCTGCTCCCATCTTTTTCCTACATACATTTCCATAATTTTATTTGGAATTCTCTCTTTTCTATCCTTATTACATGTCCATGCCATATCAGCCTTGTTTTCTCTACTATCTCATGTACTCCCTGTACCCCCCACTCTTTCCGAGATAACTTTATTCCAAATCCTGTTTCACCTCGTGACAGCTAACACGTTCCTCAACAACTTTGTTCTCACCCGCATGGTCTAACGCACTACTACTGCAGTAAACTAGACTGCCAATGACAGGAAGATTGACATTAGAATCTCGGTCATGTATTCTAAGGGTGGTCTTATATTTAAAAAAAAGTTTTTTACTCCCCATTCACACAAATGCGGGTACATTTACTATTAATATAACCTTCCTCACCCCTAAGCCATAAGCATAATTAACATATAAGTGTATAACCCGAACAGGTAGTAAGACGCAGCGCTAGAAAAAATTCATATTCTTGGCCTCCACTTTCATCATAGTCTCTCTTACATTCAATGTCCATGTTCCTGCTACATATGTGACAATGGATACATACCCTGTACAGCATTTCCTTACATCCAACTTTATAGCTTTACTAGGCCTTATCCTCTTCCTTGTCACTATCATAGCTTCACACTTTGCCTTGTTAAATTTCATTCCACATTAGTTCACTTAATTTTCTCTCCCCCCCCCCCACAATACCATCAAGTCATCAGCAAACAACATGGCTTCCAAGCTTTTCTGCCACTTTATTCATGTTAGTTTCCAATAATAAGACTAAAATTTAAACAACAAAAAAGTAAATAATAATATATTTATTATTTCAATTATAGTCTTTGTTAATCTTATATTTTTTTGTTAATTACTAATTTTTCATCAAGCTATCTATCTTGTCAAGCCTCCATCTTGTTGCATAAATTTGGCAACACTGCAATTTTTCAGTTATTTTTCAGATTCTTCAAACAAACAGTCCCATATGTGTTTCTTTGTGTGTTAGTATGTGTCTTTTTTTATGAAAAAAAAAAAGAGAATAATTTCAAAAATTTAAAACTATGTGTAAATGTGAAAGTGTAAAGAGGTTGGAAGTGTGAAAAGTTTTAAGAAATATAGATAGTAGTGTGTTTGTCTCTGTCTGGACCTGACCTAACCTAACTACACTTTCAGGTTGGCTTCCTTCACTATCACTTAACATTATTGGACAGTGTTTCTATACCAGAGCTATCCCACTTTACATTTCCAAGTCATCAAGCACTAAGGCTGGTTTCACACCAAGTCCCAAGTCGAGTCTGACTCACCAATTGAGGCAAGTACATATTGTATTTGATAACACGATGATGGATCAATAACTTTCACACCGGCGAGTCGAGTCTCTCAGAGTCTTAACAGATTCTAGGCGAGTCAAGAGTCCATGATGCGACAGATTAAAGATTTTGTCATTCCAGCCGAGTCAAGTGTATTATTTCCACATGTTTTTCAAGGCTAACAGCATGGACACTGAATAGCTCATTGTTCTCGTTCCAAGAGAATCCTTCGATTTATAACCCGTCCCGTCCCATCCCAAACATGAGGATGTAAATGCAATTTGCACTATTTGGAAATAAATGTGAAAAACTACCAAAGGTGCATCGTTTCACATTAAGCGGCGTCTTTTTAAGAGTCCACGCCGGCGCCTCCATACAATTGTATTTATAGAAACCGCTACGACTGCATCCATCTTGCACGAGCTCTTTGATCAAACTAGTGGACTCGACTCACTAGTGTGAAAGGTCTTTCAGGGTGTCTACCATCCGGGAAAATCAGGGAAAACGGGAATTAGCCGGGAATTTGAAGTGATCGGGGAAAAAACGGGAATAAACCGGGAATTTGGTAAATTACAATAAAAATTTGGGAAAATGTAGTTTTACTCAAAATATGAAATATAATAATCACTAAAACAGTAAATAATAATGTTATTCAAATTGTAGTTTTTTTGTAGCCGTGTACTAAATTTTATAATTCCTAATAAACAATGTTAATACAAATTTTTTAAATATGTTTATTTGAATTTTAAAACTTATTATTATTCATAAAAAAAGATTAATAGAAAAATGAGGGGGGAGGTGGGGGAATTAGAAGGATTTGACATACTTTTTAGCCAGGAATTTTTGTAAATGATCAGGGGAAATCAGGGAAAAAGTCGGGAATTTCATTGGTCAAGTTGAGTAGACACCGTGCCTTTACTCTAGAGTCAGATTGGACTCGACTCCATGAGACCCTACTCGGGACTCGGTGTGTAACCAGCCTAAATCATTAGTTTTATTTGGAATCTTTAAACTGGGATTTGAACCACATCCTGGGAACTCTCATCTGTAAGTTTTAAGGTTAAACTATTTAATTCTCATTTAATGTAAGACCTAAAAAAAAAACTTAATATTTATTCAAAGCATATACATTTTAAGGTTAAAAATATAATTCTTCAAAATTGTCAAAAAAGTAAAAAATTGGTAAAATAAACAGTGGTATTTTAGAGATTAAAAAACTGCCACAACAAATATTTTATTTTGTCTTAAGAAAAAGATTCACAAAGTAAAGAAATAAAATATATGAAAAAAAATACATAATTTCTAAAACTGCCAGCAATGCAGTGAGTTGTTGTTAGCAGCAGAAATAATAATGTCGGCCCTCCACCACAAGTGACTAATCACAGACGTATTCCCGACACTGCTCTTCTGTTTTGAATGTCCATCATGAGTGAAAATAGTCTTAAGATTATTGGGCAGATCAATCTCGTAAACATAAACGTTCTCATCAAATCCGGTCACAGAAAGTCTCAACAAAGAGTCTGGAGAGAATCGCAAACAAATTTCGTCACGAAGTTGCGTTCTCTTTTCGAGCTGTATGTCGCAGAACGCACAATCCGTGTTTCTCGTGTCGTATACCAACAGTCTACCGTGTGTCGATAAGAGGCCTAATTTTGAGTCGCTCTCACTCGACTGTTTAATGAAGTAGTTTTCGTAAGTTGAAGCGACAGTCCAGTATTCTTCATCAGTGGGGTTGGTTATGATCAAACTCCTTTGAGCTAAATCTTTACCTGCGGAGAAACATAAAAATTGATATTTTTTTTGGCCATTCCAGAAATGTTGGCATGCTTGGCTCTGACCAAGAAGTAACAAGATTCGATATTAATATATGCTTTTGAGGAAGGTGTTTAATGTTTCACAGTGTGGTTTATCATCTCCAGGTGTATGTTGGTACAGTTCTTTATCAATCACCCTTATCATATTAATACAGATTTTATTAAATATAAGATGTACAGCTATATAACTCTTAACAAGTATAAAATAAAAGAAAAAAAGTTTTATAATCACCCTTTAGACACAAATAAAATAGAAGTTTAATTCAGCTTTGTAACAAATTAATTGTTCTAACAAAATATAATTTTATCTATTTCTTTTATATTCCTAAGCAAATGTTTAGTTAGATTTTTTTTTTAAGAATGAAAGCTCGTTTCTGTCATTAAGGTATCGACTATCTGTGATAGGAATGTAGATAATCGACAGCTAGCAGAAGGTTCTTTACTCTCTGAAAGTCACTAAAGTCAATCTTCAGATATAATTATTATCTGCCAAAAGTGACAACAGTATTGCATACTATAAGGTTTGGCGAATGGATACATGACAATTGATCTGGTAACTTTATTAGCTGTCACTGACCTACACTCCTAATATAGATAATAAAGAGTTGTAAGAGTTTTGCTCTCCCGGCTGTCCTTATGGGTGTATACTCAAGTCTTAAATATTCCAATATACTACCTACAGACAAGTGACCAATTGGAGTTACTTCGCAGATCTTTCAGAAGAACAGCGCCGCTGTCCACAGAACAAACACCACCGACATTCCTAGAGACAAAGATCGGCTTCGTCCTCCCATCCTCCGAGCCGAGAGGCGAAGAGGTGATGACTTGGGCAGTCTCTGTATTTATGAGCTCTATGTTCTTTGAACCAACTGACGATGCTAATATATCATTAGTATCGTTGACTGCCAGGGACGGAGACTCGACAGAAGTAGGTATGTGGCTCTGCTTTTTAACCAGATCTGCGAGGGGAAAATAACACATTTAGTCAAGGTCGTTTAAACTTCTACAGTATGATTGTGGTAAGCAGATCTTAAGGTGCAGCCGAAGGGAGCACAAGTATTTTTTACAGTTTTTATAGAATTGACATAGTTTGGCCAACAAAATTTAATGCTATAAAAACTGTAAAATTACTCGCGCTCCCTTCTGCCGCACCTTAAATCTACTAACATTTTATTTATTTAAGGTATTTAACATGCACTTTCTGAACCAAATTATTATATCAACACATGAGAGTTCCTATGAGTGACAGCGAAAGGGACTACTAATCTTGATGGGAAAGCTCCTTAACATACCTTTCAGGTTTCTTTTTATATGCCTCAATTGACATGAGAGCGACAGCTTTACTTTCCCTCTGAAGGAAGTTGAGCTATGGATTTTTATCACTAAAGAAAAATCTGTTGACTCCGGATGGGTTTAAGCCCAAGAATCGGATCCTGAGACGAGCGCTTTACCTCAAGACTACCGAGGTCGACAACGTTACTAAAACTACTCTTATATATTCATGAGTCAATTAGTGTGATCTTCAGCTGCCACTTTCGATAGCTAATAACAATACCTATAAAATTACAATAATATAGACCCTATAATTTAATTTCAGTAGTTAGCTCATACTAAAGGTTCTTATTTCTTACCAGACCTACTGTATAGTAGTTTTTTGGTAGGATAAAAAGCCTTTCCAAACGGTACCTAGTAGGAGGTCCATTCTGAAAGGCATATCCTACCAAAACACTAACATGCAATAGGATTCTCGTATGAAATAAGGCCCTCTGCCAAAATCATGATATAGTAAAATGTTGACTAAAAATATACATATTTTCTAAAAGTTCCTTTCTACCAAAATCCTACTATAAATTAATAAATAGAATTTAAAAAAAATATCTTACTATTCATAAGAGATACTTATTCAGGTCAATAAACTAAGAGGGTTGTAATAAAAAAAATATTAGCGCTAGGCCTTTTATTTTCTGTTCAAATCCAGCTCATAGTAATTTAACAACATAAGCAGAGTTAAGGCAAATTTTCCTTAAAAACAACCCCCCCC